>JAFIDM010014012.1:7516563-7528389 GCA_023159025.1 Thereuonema tuberculata
AAAAAAACTAAAATAAAAAAGAGGATTTCGTAATTATCTGTAGAAACTACAGTTTATTTACGAATTTAAGATGTGGAACGTTTACTATGGATAATTTGTAATCCTTTTGTATTTTTTTTTTTTGGGGGGGGGAATGGGAGGACAAATAAACTTATAAGCTAAGCAATTGGTAATTTCGAACTATCGCAAAATAAAAGAGATATTTATCAACTATATCATTAATTTTGAGATCGCCAAATCCAATAACAACATACATATTCCTTTATTTACATTTATAATCACATACATTAAATCAATGCAAAACAATGCGTTCAACCTCAATCAATTATGAGGCGAATTGATGAAACTGTACATTAGCCATGATTATTTAATTGACAATTGTTCTTCTCGTGGAAGTACGATTTAATGTAATAAGTTTCTTCAATTACTTACCAATGAACTCATTTCGTATTCGTATCCGGTCCTTGAGTAATGGCGTCGACAGAATAATACAATTAATGAATGCCACCAGAGTGGTCTTATATTCAGAGGTTTGCGCATGACGAAGTTCTTCTACCACCAGTCGGAAGCGATAACGTTCACTTTTTAGTTCCTAGTCAAAGAAAGAAAAATAAAATAAAATAAAATGAATAAGTAAGTAAATAAATAATTATAAGCTTGATGGCATTTCACTATTTCCGTCAGACAAAGTTAACGAGAAAAATACGTTGATACAAGAGTAATTCGAAAACGGGAGAACCCAGAAAAATCTACTTGTAGCATCCTTCACCAAGGTCACCCTAGAATCTTGAAACCCACTAAGTTTAACAGAAAATGTAAATTTTGCAACAAAATAATCTCATAGTAATAAAAGAAAGATATTATTCTAAATAAAATAAGTTTTTAAATGAAATGATATGTCACCATTATTTTTCTTTTATTTAGAAACTTATTTTATTAATAACTTATTTATATAAAACTGAAACTACTGATAAAATGAGTTCATAAACTCTTACCATTTGTGATGTGAGCAAATTTTTAATTTTTTAAATAATTAAACAATATTGTAATGAAAATTCCTTATATTAATCATCAATGTAAAGTAAATTCATATAAAACTAAAGAAATTGTCTGTCAAAAAAATAGTAAGTAGATAAACAAGGAATCCAATAATTTCGCTTTAAAAACGTTTTTTTTCTTTTTCAAATAAAAAACAAAACAAAAACGGATCAAGAAATAGTTACATCTTAATACAACAGTGATGTTAAAACTTCGGTGAAAAGAGTCCAAGTTCACTTTCTTCATATTCGAATCCTATTCGAAGAGTGATTGATAGATTAGGAAGATTATCTCTTAGATTATCTGGTTCACAAATCGCCACAAGATTGTGGGAAAAGAGTTGCAAATGTCTTCTCATTCTTAAAGAAACCAGTGTTTCAATACTTCAATTTATCAAGTTATGTTTTCTTTACAGCAAATATCTATCTATCTATCTGTCTGTCTGTCTGTTATTTGAATTTATCTGTTCATAGAAGACTGCATCCATGTCTTAAGACTGGAGAAGGAAATGAGTTACAGTAGCAAAAAGAAAAAAAAATATTTAACAAAAACTTCTCCAAACATTTTGTTGCAAAGATGAACTGTGAAATATTTTGGTCATTGTTTGGAATCCCAAGTAATGAGTTAATTTTAAAAATTATGACTTCTTTTCTTTCTTTTTAAAAACAAATAAACGTTCACCATCTGAGCGTAGTTTTTGATGGACTTTTGAAAACATCATAAATTAACATAATCTATAGAGAAATGACAAAAACATTGGATTTGAGGGGGGAAAAAAAAGAGGGATTATTAGAAAAGTAATTTTTTTACCTTATAATTCTCTAAAGCCTCCAAAGACCGGTTGTATCCTTCCGCATTATAAACACAGAGGGCGGACAAAAGCTCGAACACTTGTTTTTTCACTGTCACATTGGTTGTGTCCAGAACTGAAAGAGACCAAAACAAAAGGAAGATGAGAGTCACATGACACCCAAATCGAGACACCAATATTAAAGAGATTCATGAAAGGTGCCAGTGTTTGCATAGAAGGCTGATCAAGAGGGATTAAGGTTTCAAATCACATACAGCTCACTGTTTTAGGCAATCACAGGAATGCCTGACGTCAATAATTGTGGGGCGCAACTCAACAAAAAAAGATTGACTGTTTTTTTTTTTTACCCAGTAATTTAAAACAAAGCTAAAATTGTAAAAAAAGTCTAAACAATTATATTAAGTTGACAAGTAATTCCGTTCAATCACTTTATTATTGTATTTACTTTATTTTTCATAAAATGCTAAGATATACTAGTAAATATGGAGATAGTTTACTGTGAGGTTAAAATTCTTTTATCCTTTTAGGCTTCATTGTGTAGGGAATCAAAATGACAGAAAATAAAAATCTTAGGAAGGAAATGGATTTCCTCATACGAATCAAAAAAATATAGGCTATTACCGGTATTTGAAAATATAAATTATAATAAAAAATAAAATAATAACGATGCATTTAAATTTAAATATTGTTATTAGCGATGTAAAAATTCAAATGTTATCTTGAAGGAAAAAAAATATGTTTTTTTTTTGGTTTGGAAGGGGAGTTTTTATATTTTTCTAGGGAAAGAACAGCAATAAAATTTAACTAAAAAATAAAGATTGAATCTTATTAAAAATAGCAGGATTTATTATTACTATTTTATTTACATAAGATTACTAAGAGTTCGTAGGGATACAGAGATTGTAATAGTTTTTTATAAAATATCTAAGTTCATATCAAATGCAAAAAAAAAAGTAATAAATACTTAAAAATAAATAAATAAAGTAAAATAAAATTTAAAAAAACCTCAATATTCAAACAAAAGTAAAACAAATGTGATGTTATTAATTTTGGAATATATCAAGTAACGCAAGTTTTCTTCATCCCTGTAATGTTGGTCGTTTCGTGTTGTTTATGATTTGCTTGTGTTAAGATTGTGAAATGGGTGTTTTTAAGAGCGCTCCACTCTGATCAGTTACACTTAAAATCAACAGATGCCAACGCCTCAGTGGGTAAAACGATCCTCAGCGCCATCTAGTGATTGATGGCAGAGATACCGATTCGTGATTTTCATTGTTTCAAAGTGAAGCGCTGTATATACAACCACACGCTATCATATTTCAGTCAATAAACGGACAGGAATTTCTATCATTAAAATTCCAGTGGTAATGGAAGGAAGAAACGCAGAATCTCGATAAGATAAAAATTTTAATGTCTACTTAAATTAAGCAGCAAAAATAATTTATATGAAGAGGAATATCGAGTCAATCCACATTTTTCCTTCATGAAACCTTTATTAAACAGAAAACAAACAACAAAAAAACTACTTTAGGTATTTTTTTTTTTTACATAAGCTTTATATAAAAAAGACTTAAGAAAAGAAAAATAATAAGTATCAATAGATTAGAATATTTTATTTGTTTGTTTGAAGGCTCTTTAATTAGGCATTCCCTAATTGATAACTGGGAAGCCAACGAAGCTTTCTGCCGCCCACCATTGGAATCCTTTTGGTTCGTGTTTTTATCATCGTTTGAATGAATGAATGATGTATGGATGCCAACCAACGATAGGGAAGGCCACCAACGGAGAGCAATGACAGATATGGCAGACAAGTATTCTAATCCAATCGATACGAATACGAGACAGATCTTAGAGGATCTATTTTTATCTACGAATTAAGCTATCTAAATGCTTGTCCGCTCTTGAGTCCTGTTGCTTTCCATTATTGATGAATCTAAAAACAGACGATGGCGTCAACACCATTTCATGAATTTAACTGTTTAGAAACATACAACAACACGTACAGGAAGATCATAAAGTGGAATTACGGTTTTAGAAACTTTTTTTTTTTAATATCAATATCAAGAAACAAAGAAACTTATTTGAAGAAATGATAAGATTTTTAATGAAATTTCAAGTCAAAATTAAACTTAGATTTGGGCAACTAAAGGATATTTTAATTAAACTATATTTAATTTTGAATATTATTTATTATTTTGTTGATCTAATTTTTTTTAATTTTATGATTTCATTTTAGTGAAGTCTCATCTCTATAACTGTAATAATAGTGAAGGTTGTTCTTTTCTTAATAATATCATACCTAAAAATAATTATAATGTATACTGATTGTAAATAATTTTTTTTAACAAAATGGTAGCTACGGAAGGCACAAAGAAACCAAAAAGATTTCGCACCTCGAGCTGTCACTTGGGAGAGTCTGGGATGGTCGTTTCGTCCTCTTTAGGACTCATCAGTCAGACAAACTCTGCCGATGAAGGTGCGAACATAGAAGAATCCCACTCTCGCTCCCAGAAGTGGGACTCCACAAAAGCAAAACACAAGCAAACATACACATTAATAAAAAAATATCAAATCCTTATCCTGCATTCCGCTAGGCTCAAAAGGAATTTGTCTATAGCATAAAACAAAGCTTTTAAACTAACCAGTTTAATTTGCGACAAATTTTACATCCCTAATAATTTTTATAGATTTTAAAATACAAAAACCAAAGTACAATTCCAATTGATAACTGATTAATTTTGAGGAAAGATAATTTTGCTTTTTCTGTCTAACACGTAACTAACTGATCTCTACCTGAAGAGAGGTCTGACACTGCTGCATTTCACGAGAAAAAATCAACAGAAATAAACAAATTAAATTAGAAATTCACTACGAAATCCTGTTTTGATGACTACATACATTGTTTTTATTCTTTTCCTCTCGTGCTGATTATTGATTTCTTTTCTATATACGAATGTATAAAATCTACTTACAGGTGGATTCGTCAACACTTGTTTACTTTCTGAACTTTTCCTCCTCAGAACTAAGCCTTTTTTATAAACAACTAAACGACAGGAAACGGAAATCGTAAGAGAATTTCTGAAATACGGATCTTCTCAAGTTGGAAAAGATTTTATGATCAAAGTGACTAAGCAGACGAAATGAAAAAGAAATATTTCTGTTATAGAGAACATGAAGCTTAACTCAACAACTTAGAAAGATATCATCGCAGCAATAAAGAAGTTAGTATTTTTACTTTTTACGTTTTAAATAAATTCTTCCATCTCCTATTAAACTTGATAAAAACCAATGAATCATCACTAGAACAGTTTGGTTATGAGAAATCATTATACATAAAAAATCCTAATTTTAAATAAAACTTCTTCTACACTTCATAATATATTATAAAATATATTTAATATTGAATTTTCGGAAGTTTGTTTAACAAACTTGAAAAAGGAAGTAAGTAACATTCTTCCGAAAATTCGTTTAGTATTAAATATATTTTATAATGTATTATGAAGTGTAGAAGAAGTTTTATTTAAAATTACGCTAAGAAGAGGAGATCTGAAGAAGAAATATGGATTTGTAAAAATTCCTAATTGATTGTTTTATTCAAACAGCAACATTTAAGTTAGTTGTGTTAAAAAAAAAAAAAAAAAAAAAAAAAAAAAAAAAAAAACCTAAATCAGCAAAGGTTAGCTAGTACAGTGCAACTTGGATAATTCGAACGTCTTATAATTCGAAATCGTGGTTAATTCGAAGATTTCTCTTAGTTCCTTGAATTTCTTATTAAATCAATGTTAAAAAAATCGTGGATAATTCGAAGTTCAACTTCCTTAATTCGAATTTTTTTATAAAAAATTTCGAACCGTAACGACTTTTCGGCGTTTCATCGTTAAGAAATTCGACACATGACAACTGAAATCCCCTTCCCGCCAACCGTTCCACATGTGACGCCATTCGAGCTTCCTGCTGTCAGTGTCACCATGTCTTTTAGTAAACCATGCGTGTACAAGAATTTAACGGTCGTTGAAAAGGTCGCCATCATTCGCGAGGTGGAAAAAGGTGTGAAGAAGAAATGCCAAATCGCCAACGAGTACGAGATAGCGCCGAATTTCGTCGGTACATTGAAGGACAAACCAACGTAAGTGAAGCTGTTTTCCGTTCACTAAGCTTGCTTGATGATTTTGCTAACCTTAAGCGACTGAATTCTACAAAACAATCAGACATTGCATAATTTTCTGAAAAACTATAATTTTCTGTATTGAATGTAATATGTATTGTAGCTTACGTAATATAAATCTTATTTTGTTTACATACATATAGTGTTTAAGTCTTTCATACCATGATCTTTCTGAATAAATATTTACTTATCGACAGAATAATCTTTTCAAGCATTCAGTGGACCTGAAATTAAAGTTAAAAGATGTAACTTGTTTAATTCGAAGTCTTGGATAATTCGAAGTTTTGTAGTGGTCCCTTCAGCTTCGAATTATCCAAGTTGCACTGTATATCCATTTATTATTAATGTCTCCAATCTAAGTATCTATCCATCTACTGAATATAATAACAAGTAATAGACAACTTAAAAAAAAACAAAAAAAAGATAAAAATCAATGACCAAGTTTTTAATAAGTTTATTTTTAATTAACTAAATAGCAATGATGATGGAAATGATAATAAATAATAATAGAAGCCCATCCCCTACAAAGTGGATCTTCCCTTAAAGCGTCCATTGACTGATTGGTAAATGATTATGTTCATTGCTTTTCTTGCCTTTAATGAACCTATTTTGGATCGTTTTCTTACTTGAAACGATGACGAATGTTTCTTCTAAAACTAATTGGCATTACTATTCAATTTCAAATATAAAAATAGTTTACTAACTAAATAGCAACTAATGAATTTCAAATATAAAAACGCAATTGGAACCCTTATACCACCACATGCTTTGATTGATTTACATTATAAAAAAACCCTCAAGCATTAAGAGTCCTTTATCAGTTCTATTTAATTCTAATCTACTGAAAAATTCTCCCTTTGGCAATCGGTGCACCCTGCACTTCTATCTATAAATTCAATTGGAGAATAGGGTTACTTAAAAAATTAGCAAAAGCTACGAAGTCATTACAGATCATTCTGGAAGTAGAAAGAATCCAAAACTTATTTCTAGAGTTGTTTTATGACTTCGAAGAAGCGACGGAAAAAAAAAAGACGGACGATTGGTAAAACGGAAGATAAATTAAAACGCAAAGTCTCTTACCATCAACTCCCCAAAAAGGAGCAGCGAATTATAGTGGATCCTCCTACGCATTCGAAGTGGACGATAGCTTTCCAGGAAGTGAGTTCGACCCATATTGTGCGACATTGAAAGGTCGCCTGAGAAGGTGTGGATTTATCATCATTTATGAGTCTTACTTCCCGGAATCCATTACACATTAGTTTCCTTATCGATTTCATTGATTTCCCCTCCTACACACACCCTCTACTATTAAGACACTCTTGAAATATCATCTGGGAGCTTCTTCTACTACAGACTCAATACGTTTGCAATGTAAGCAGTGTTTTTGCTTAAACTAAACATTAATAACATTTATTAAATAAGTAAAAAAAGGACATTAGTGAAGGATAAAGCCACATCAATGAGAAAAAACAAAGAAATAATTGGAATGGATTCATTAAATCCTGTTAATTCATTATAATTTCTTCTTTTTTTTTACATATATCAAGGAATGAAGATCTCTAAGATCTTGCAATTTTTTTTTTCATGATAATTTAAAGAAATAAAATCTTTATTTCTTAGTAAATTATTTTGTTCTTTAAACTGAATACTAAGTAATTACAGCTGAATTCCTTCGGGGTCCTTCAAAATTAAAATTCCATTCATTTCTTCCAGCTTTTCCATTACATCGTTCACAAACTCTTATCATATTCTTCTCTTTTTCTTCCTCGAAGCCAGACTGAGCTAAAAATCCTTTTTTTAAACATCAATACATAATACTAAAACTGCAATTTAATTTTACAAAAAGTAAAAATTGCAAACTGCGTTACTGTCAAATGACTCTTTCTTATCCTTAATATTTTAATTCATTTATAAATAAATAATGTTTCTGTTTTTAATTCATTCCTTGATCAAGGCCAGTCTGAACTGACAGAAACTAACATATTTATTTTGAACTTTTACTTTTAATTCCCCTTTTCTTAATGTCTAATTTGTAAATTTATTTAACTCAATATTTAACTTATAATTTAAACAATATTAATACCAGTGATATGCAAAAACAAATCATTAACAAATTTCTAAAACGAAAGAAAAAAAATTAATAAGCAACTGAAATCTTTCCATTTCTTTTTCTATCCATCACAAAACAAAGGAATCATTGGAATGGATATCAATTGGTTTGATTCATTCTACTGACCACGGTATCTTCTATTAGAGTTAACAGTCAGCCTAATCAAATAATTTACATATTTTTCTAGGGGACGGTGAGGTATATTTATTTATTTCTTAAATCGTTGGAAAAATCTACTTCTTGTCCTAACTATACTGAAAACATTGCTATTAATTTGAGAGACTTCCATGTTGTAAGCGACCAACAAATATCAGAAAGCCTTCAGGGAAACCACAGGTACGACTTTGCTAATTAAAGGCAGAACAAAACAACCAAAGAGTACCAGGAATGGAACCGACAGCCAAGCAAGAAATTCAGAGTCTTGGGAATGTAAAGGCTAATGTAGGGTTTTTTTTTCAATGTAAATGTAAAGAGTAAATGAAAACACAGTTTACAAGAACAGCAATAACCATGAGCTACATCACCACTTTAATCATATCCTATGTATATTATTTGGCATGGATATAAAGCTTCATAAGATCAAAGCTCTTCCTATACTGCGTTCAGACTCAGTTCAGTGCCTTGCAGCTAATATAACTGAAACTGGTTTCGCGGTCTGAGAGTTCCTCTTTCTTTAAAAATATTCAGATCTATACAATAGGCTTAAAAAAACCGCAATTACACTGAGACAATCTATTTCTTCGTAGTACATAATAAAAAAATTGCAAAATCAAATTTTTCTGAAAAATATTCAGAAAGAAAAAGGCGAAGAAGAATTTGAAACCGAATTCAAAAGATTCGCAGACTCAAAATTGAAACGAAAGAATTAGTTCATGAACCTTTATAAAAAAAAAATATTTTAAAATTTATAACTATTTAAACTTATTTGTTTTATTTTGTTATTTTTATCAATTCCGAATTAACCAGCTTAAATTATTTATCTAACTCTGCAAAATTATTTTTTCCTCACAAATTCACAGCATTATTTAATAAAATACTTCAAATGTAATTCTGTAATGCTTTTGTTATTATGTAACCTAAAGAAGCAGTAACACTTACGATAAGTTACGTACATATATAATCTAATAAACGTACGATAATCTAGAGTGGTGTTTTACGTAATAGTTACAACATGAACGAAATCCTAAGTAGGAAAGTTCCTCCACAGATGGTGTTCCTTGTCTAGTCTGTTACTCGTTACTAAATGTTAACTGAAGGTTAATGATAACTACACAGTTTTAACATTAACAATTTAAACTACAGCTAATTCCTTTAGTATAACTGCTTTTCAGATCACCATCGATTTCACACTAACATACTTTGTGTTCTTGTTTCAAGTTCAATTCTTGTTCTGTTTCTTTGACTAATTCATAATAAGTACATAATGAGTCATAAATATTCTTGATAGTTATTATTGAAATAATTTATTCGTATTTTATTATACCTGCGTAATTAGTGTCATACAATTAGCAACGAATCTCCTAACAACTTCAAGTGTCTTTTTTTTTTTCCCCTCCGAAAGGATTAATGTCAGTGAAGATTTGACATCAATTACAAATAATAGCCACTGTTTGTGTCGCACTACTTTCTTCGATGACCAACAATCGTAAGTGGGTCAGAACAGCATCATTCACTCTCACTTTCGCTCTCCAGATCGCTTTGGCGCCAATCAAAGTGGGTCGGGAATTGTTTTAAAGCGAGGAGCATCACTATGTTACCAGGTTACAACACAGGGTCAGTGGAACGCCTGCAAGAAAGGAGACTTTGTCGTCAACCATATGTCGTCAATTTCATCAATAATTCATCAACTGCGACAAACAGAAAGATTTTTTGTTCTGTAAGAGTCTCTGTCAATCCTTAAGTTTATATCAAAGAAGTAATTCTTCATTTGTGATTGTATATCTAACATTGTGAACATTGTCTAACATTGTGAACATTGTACTAGAAAAATGTCGATTGTATGTTTACAACTTGCCCTACCACAAAGAAAAAAATCACTGCCATAAAAGGATGTTAATGCAGGTAAAATTTTTGCCAAATATTAAATGTTGAAGTCAGACTGTGCTATTTTTATAGAAATGGGCAAAACCTTAATTTCATTTCATTTATATGAAGCATGTTGACAACTCTAAATTATATACATAAATCATTAGAATAGGCTCTTTTTTTTATTAAAATAGGCCTAATAGTCTTTTGAATAAAGCAAGTTTATTAGAAAACTAAACAATTAAAAGTGTACTCATATTGGAATTTGAATATTACAAAACATATGTCTACATAATTATATCCAAAATCACTTTCAGAAATAAAGAATTTAAATGACTTTTAATCTTAATATAAAATTAGTTTTGTACCGCATATTAAATACAATTATGAACGTAACACACAAGGGGCCTAAATAACGAAATGTTATTTAATTTAAATAATTAATTATATGTTTAAATTATTACCACCTCTGTATTGAGACCAAGGTGTTCACAGTAACTACTCCCAACTGATGATCGCCAATTTAGCGAGAAACAGCTGTTTTGGGATGTTACTTGTGAACACGGTCTCACCCTTTTAATGTGTTTAAAATAATTATAGTTTGTAATAACGAAAAAGAAGTTCAGGATTAGTAGGATTTTGTAAAATACAAAATAAGTAAGTAAAATAAGCAAAAACAATGCTACATTTCTTTAAAAATACATAAAAAAAAAAGAGAGAAATACTTTTTAAGATTATACAGGAGAAAATAAAATTGCAAAACTTCACACAGAAAATCGTCAGATAAGTATTCACCAATGAATGGAATACGAGTTAAATAATGGCATTATAAAGTCTGTAGTCTTTTTATTTTTCCAAGTATGAAAGATTATTGAAACTTTCAATAAATTCTGTATTAAGTAAAACAACAAGCAGTTAATTCTTGCAGCTACTAATGACATTGTTTTCGACAATGTAACATCATTTTCTAATGTACTACTTGCAATTATATACCTTTTATTTATATTTATTTAGGTAATTAATTAATTCTTCATTTTAATTTATTCTTTGTACGGTTCGCACGAAGTGCGATTTTCGTGTCCAAAAGTCTGTGTTCTAAGGATCTCTAGTGTCCCCAATATGGCGAAACACTAGATGAATCCATTGAATTTCTAGAGAAAGATACTGAGATGGTT
The DNA here is from genome assembly GCA_023159025.1 of Thereuonema tuberculata. Taxonomy (NCBI): domain Eukaryota; kingdom Metazoa; phylum Arthropoda; class Chilopoda; order Scutigeromorpha; family Scutigeridae; genus Thereuonema; species Thereuonema tuberculata. The sequence goes on from JAFIDM010014012.1 coordinate 7,527,888, forward strand.
TCCCGTTCTTCCTCAGAAAATCGTAAAAAAGGATTCTTCGTAACGAGTCCTTTGTTTAACAGTTACTATCATTAATGTAATGGTAATCTTTTTATAATTAATATCTTTACTTATTTGTTGTTTTTAGTATTTGTGTATTTTCATTTATTAATTTCTCTGGTTGATTCAGTTGAACTAAAAGCTACTTAATATATAGGACTGAGAAATAATCGTTCTTTAATGCCTTTAAGAATTAAGACTTTAAGAAAACGTAAAATTCATTTACGAACATGTTATGAATTTAAAAGGTATTCGTACCCACCGAAGCGAGCATGATTTGATAAGTTATTAATAATTATATTTTAAAATTCTTAAGTACTTTAAAATTTCTTACATTTTCTCTTCTTCCAAAAGCGATTGCAAAGTAAAAATATTATGTAATGTCTTTTCCATTTAACATTTAACTACGTGTTGTACGTAATAAGTTTTTTCTTTGGTTGGCTGATGGACTAGTTTTTTTTTT
>JAFIDM010014012.1:7542491-7617852 GCA_023159025.1 Thereuonema tuberculata
AAATTATCTTTCACAGTTAGTGTTGCGGCCAAGGAAAATCTGTCTCCCTCTAGCGGAAAAAAAAAATCTAATAAAAGGAAAAACAAAATGCCTTGAATTACATAACAAGTGAACACATTAAAAAAAAAAAAGTTGATATCGAATAGTCCAAGTAGAAGAGAAGGAAAACTTTCTTGCCTGAGGAATTTCAATGAAGATTAAAAAAAAACAACAACAATGATTTGATCTTGTTCGTATTGTGTTTCAAGTGATGAAAACCCGTCCAATTAGTAATGTTTTGGTGTTTGCGGCTGAATGATCTTAGCGGTCTGTGTCAAAGGTCATTAACGCCCCTTCAGGCCAGTAGATCACTTTTTCCCCTCCAGGAGGCAACACTGAAGACAGCCAGACCGTGAAATTGCCATTGATCTCGCTTTGGTCCCGCTCAGATTAACGAGACCTCAACGAGAAAAGCTCTCAGTAATTTCTCGATGAATGGTTTAGTTTATATAATATCCGTTCCTGGAATTTTCGTGTCTTCGATTACGAATATGAAACCAAAGAACTTTAAAGTGAAACTTGGTTAAAAATTTCCTCATTAAGATAATCAAAATCAGTTAATTTCAATTTTTTTCCTCTCTTTAGCTTTCCATTTAAGCAATTGATTAGATATGAATATCTCCATTGGATAAAATAATGCATATTTTTGAACACTTTATAATCTGTTCTAAATGTCTAATAATTAAAAGTGACAGATTCTTTTTTAATTGTAATAAAGCAACTTGATTCTCAAAAATTAAATAAAAAGTTAAAATCCACAAAGAACTTAGATCCTACATTCCGTAAAATCATTTGCATAAATTTGCATCATTTTCAAAAATCGCCAGACCGCCATTTTGATCATGAGCTTTATTACATTACCAAAACATTTCTGTTCTTTTAGTTTTTTGGAGAAAATGTTTCGGAAAGAAGTTTTCTAAAAAAAAATCACGAATTTCTGATGGTATTTTAGTATCAGTTGCACTTTTAAGAGACTACATAAACACGAAGGGGTCATGATCTGCTCTCATCGTTACATGGAAGTGAAGAAAATCAAGTATAAAAGAGAGATAGTCTTCTATTCATAAGATGTTGTCAATTTTTAAGAGATCCATTCACTGAACATAGACAAGCCCACTTTTCATTCGTAACACTTTCCAGCGAAGTTCACGCTCAGATTCAAAAGGAAAAAAAAAGTAGGGAACTACAAATAAAAGAGAAAAAAAAAAAAAGCAGGAAAGAAACAGAATTCGACACTTAATGCTGCTGTTACCTGAGTAGAAGATTCCAATCGCATCATAGTACAACTGTTTTCATTTTGTTTTGTTTTAATTTGTAATCAGAATGGAGTTTAGTCTTAGCTAATGAAGAGCAGTAAATACGAAACTTAAGTAGGCCTATTAGCAAGCCACTTAAAAGCTCATCAGTAGAAATGTGTTTAAGAAAATACAACTTCTGCTGAGTAATAATTATTAGAAGGAAAAAATTAAAAAGAAATCAATAAAACGCTCAATGAAAATGTTTCAATCTTAATGAGACTTGATTTAAACAATTTCAATCTTTAAAAGTGATACATAATTATATGGACTCCTCCAAATCCCACCTGCTCTTTGTCTAAAACTGAAAAAGAACTTAATCATTAAATAACAAGCATATAAAACCAACCCTTTTTTTATATAAACGTGATATTCAGATATTGGACTTTCAGTGAATCTCAGAAATGGTAAAAATGAATCATTTAACAAATATGTAGTTTACGAAAAGAAACTTTAACGAAGGAATTCATTAATTTACAAATATTACGTAAGTGTATAAAGAATACGATTTTATAGGCTATATATTTCTAGTTGAAAGGGTCGCAGAGCTTATGGTCTAGGCCAGAAGCGACCTAGATGCAATCACAGCTGTGATCGTAGACAGACGAAAGAAAAACAGCATTCAAACCAACTTCAGGAATCGAACCCCGATTCAAATTGTCGGTTTCTGATTTAGCAGTCTGAAAGATTCTTCTAAATTACAGCATTTACGAGTTTTAAAGTTTTTCATGAATTAACATTGACGGCTTTCGAACGCTGTTTATCAGCACTGTTTTCAAAAACACTAAATACTGCTAATAAAATTTTTTTTTATTAAATTTCGTCTCTGATTTACTTAATTGGATTGTTCAAAATAATATAATAAATATTTAATAAGGTTTATAATTTTTCTTAACAAGTAATTTAGTGAATAAAAATAATGCTTCATTCAGAAAAACAGAAATAATTTGGTCTATGTTTTTTAGATAAAATAAAAATAAAAAGTGTTCTTTAATTTTAAGCTAATAAATTAACCAAACCCATAAGGAAATGACACGAATAAAAAATATTTCTTTTTGTTCTTTTTCTCTATCCCAATCTTTATCTTGAGTGGGAGGAACTGTTACTTTCCCTTTCTATACTCCACCCCCAACGTCAGCGAAAAAGTATGCAGACCCTTGGAGCCAACCCTTCTTCCCCTCGTGTTGCATTGGACCTTAACCTCGACCCCGCTTCTACCCACACGAATCTCGGACGAGGTTAGAACTACTGCGCCCTCTACAACCTAATTGGGTAAAACATCTGATTCACACACAGAGAATGCTCTGAAATATAACAGCGTGATTCAATAAGAATTAAAATAATAATATTCACTTTTATGCCTCAATGAATATAAAGACACCATTCTCCAAAGTTTAATACAAAAAAATATCAACCAAGGAACGATCTCCAAATTTAGAAAAGCAAAGCAGGCATTATAAAAGGGTGGGTTCATCTTTAACTCACCTACAGCAATCTTGAATGGAAATCATTGACAGAAAAGTGAAAATAATTATAATTCTACAATTATTTTCTCTTACCTTACTCTGGAAAGCATATATTTATAATATTGATTGTACCTTTATGGTATTTATTAAATATTATAACATACAATTTATAATACACAGTATTATAAATTAGAGTGGTCCTGAAATGGCTAGCCGAACTTGAAGGCCCAATGCAACGAAGCAAAATAATGAAAATAGTTCATAGGAACATGAGTGAGAAAATGCTTTATTCAGATGTTACAGAATGATTAACATATACATGGGCTAATGTGGCTAACCAATTCTACCCTGGCGGTTGGGATTGCCAAAAGCCTAGCCTGCACGCTCCCTCGAACTAAATCCTCTAACCTTTCTTCTCTGGAACTATCACTGTATGATACACCGGTTCCCAATGTACAAACAATGGGTGACAGCATTTTGGATGGGTGTATAACGATTTATGGTAACCCTGGCATGTTTGAGCGTGTCCGACGACGGTGTGAGGCAATGAACGAGGTGCATTCAAGTTGTAAGGTCTCCTATTTTTTTTCTCAAGATTACTTACTGCATAAGGATGAAACTACTGTCACTTCTCAACGTCGTCTCCTTCTAATGGTACACATTTTTCACAGCGTTGTCACCAAGACTGCAAATGAGTGTCCATGGAGTATCTTTCATCGTTGGGAAGAACCAGAAGTCACTAGGCGCAAGATTAGGTGAGTATGGATCAAAGGGAATCACTTCAATGGGTGTCATCTCACGGAGCTGATGAAAATGGATGATAACATTGTATTCTTGGAATGTAAACGCCGCCATTTCTAGTGTCTAAAACATTGTCACGGAAAAATGGCGCCCATAAACTTTTTATTGACTATGCTGCCACTTTTATTTACAACGATGCTGCCATTTGTTTTGCACAAGCGTAAATAATGCCCGCATATTTTAAAACATCTCCCAAGTTTCTATCTGTTCCCAGTTCCAATAAAAAAAAATAGGAGACCTTACAAATTGAATGAACCTTGTATTGATGCCACTTCGAACACCTCAATCTAACAATAACTACAACATAGCCAATGTGTGTGTGTTAAACATTCTATAACATCTGAATAAAGCATTTCCGCACCCAAGTTCATATGGACTTTTTTTCGGTACTTTGCTACATTGCATCAGGCCTTCAAGTTTGGCCAATCATTTCAGTATCACCCTGTATGCTATAAATATCGTCACTGTTACATCAAAATGTCGTATGCCAAAATTACCAAAACATTCCTTTTGAGGAAAAATACTTGTATTTGTTAGCTACATTTGCTCTCAAATTGTTGTATGTGATCAAGTGATAGAACTCAAGTTACAGATTAAAAAAAAAACGCATGTTAAGTTAAAAGAAAAAAAAAAAAAACTAATTGCAAAACATCGTATGTAAGTAACAGTGCACTATAAAAAGAAATTTGTTAAAACCAATACTTACATATTGCATGATGTGCCAACCAAAGTTTAAAATTATGGTGTCAAGTATTTAGGGTTAATACAAAATGAAAACAGAAGCTTTTCTTAGCTACTTTAAAGTGAAGATTTTTACGTATGACATTTTGATATAATAGCAACGATATATTAGTCTTGGATTTATTTTTGCAATCTCTTTTTCTTTAGTATTTCTCTCAAATAGAGCGGAAATAGAAAAATAAACTGAACTAACAAGAACTATTTTACTCATATATTAAGTATTATTGCTTGAGAAAGACACATTCATTTCTGACTTCCTGCTTCTCATCTTCCCATTGATTATGGGAAATGAAAAGGCTTCCCTGCTTAACAAGCGCATCGTGCTGGGAAGCATCAAAAGCAATGGTATTAATTGATCCCATGCTTATTAAATAATAATTCTTCTCTAATACAGGTCAGAAGTTCACGCAAACGTTTCGTTTTTCCTGTTCTTACCGTTTCAGAGAAATTTTTTGACAAATATCCTAAATTTCATGCAAGATTAAAAAAAAGTTAGATAGGACCACGTTTTGAGAACTTTCAATTAAGCAAGAAATATTTTTTTTTTGTTCAAAGTAAGTCACGAACAATTTTCTCCAATGTATGTATTAAGAAATTACTACTAATTAGGGTGATTATTTTAATCTATCTGTGTGATTTCGTGATAATCCAACAGAATCTTTCAAATTCGATTATCCATCAAAAAAATACGTGATCAAAGAAATTCAGATCTATTTGAGCTCCAATGAGGTTCAAAATTTGTCAATTCTCGTTTTTTAAACAAAACTTTGATAATTTCATTGAAATGCAATCTCAAAGGAAATGTTGTAAACTTGCACTTCTTCATCTTCAAAATAGAAACGATTTATCTGTGGGAAGAAAATCCTTTCTTAAATAAGCAGTTAGAAAACATTGTCCTTATCTTGATTTACTTTCAAATTTTATATTTTGGCAATAATTTTTTGAATTATGGCTTTTATTAAAATATAGAAAGCATAATCAAGTTACAGGTGTTAAGTCTTTATTCCTAATGATAAAAAGACGGTATCGAAAAGAAACTCTACAGAAGGGACCGTTCTGCTTTTGATCTTTCTACAAAGTAAATGCTTTGAGACTAAACCACACTTAACTGACTGCGGTTGTTGCCAATTGTTTATTTATTTTCTTTTATAAAACGATTCTTCAACAAAACAAAAGGCGTGAATCCCTCTTTGCATTCAGTGAATAAACAAGGTTTGTAGGTCAACCACATACAACAATGGCTTCCTCTCCAGTGGTTACACAGCTACTGTAACTAAAACAAAAGGGGTTTGCCAGAGACTGACCAGGCAAAGGTCACCCATCCACATCCTGAATAACCATAGACGCAACCACAACATCCATCGAGATCAGGATCATTGAAGAACAGATAGCCAATAAATAAATAAAGAGAAACAATTCCACCATTTCTTCACTGCTACTTTAATTCGCAGGTTTATTATAAAAATAAATAACTACAATATTAAAAAAGATATACTTAATTATTACACGTTAAATTATATAAAGATTCGCACTTGTTATTGGGACGCTTACTTTCAAAACATGATATTACTTCAAATCTTTTTGTTTTAATATTTACGATTGAATCTGTCAAGTGATCTTCGAAAGATAACGAAAACAAAGAGATTCCATCATCTGTAAACAAATTATTCTATTGTTATAATATTGATATTATTTTTATAATAACAAAATGAAAACAGACAATTGTTATGATAATAATTTTTTATTTTAAACATAATTTACAAATAATAGCAAGTAAATAAAAGTAATAATTCAATTGCTTTATTAGTCTTAATAACTATATTTTTCCTACTATGATTTTATTTATGATCCACTGGTTCAATAAACCATTAATACAAAAAAAAAATCAATTAATTTTAAGAATTTATTTTATATTCATAATTTTTCTTACTGGTTTTTGTAAAGTCATCGTTTTTCACGATCAGAAAATGTATTTGTGAAGCTTTTATTAGAAACAGAATGGATCAAAAAATTTCTCATCATTACAAGAATTTTCAGTTGGGGAAAAAAAAAATACTTTATCTTTTCCTTACTTTCAAAAATAAATCTTTTTTAAATATTTTATCGATCACTGAATGTCCGTAAAATAATTAAAATAAAAATAAACTATTATTATCAGAGAAATAAATGCGAAATTGGTAATCCGCAATAATAATAAAAAAAAAATACTAAATTAAATAGAAAATATTTGCAGCCAAATAACCCAATCCACATTAAAAATTTCAAAATAAGTATGGAAAAAATTAAAACAGCTAATTTCATATTAAAGATAATAAAAATAAAATAAAATAACTACTATTAGTGAATATTTTTTAATAATAATTCAAGTAATTCTGATTATTCGATGAATATTAACAAATTATAAATTACAACTCAATTAATGCTTTCTTAATGAATAGCTTACTTTTATAAAAAGCAATATTATTTTCCCCTGATATTTATTATCTGTGTATTTTATCTTCACCTTAACTTTTGAATCACTCAAAGAATCTCCTTGAAACTTGTCATGAACATTTATGGAAAGAGATGAATGCTATGGGTTTGGTATTTGAAAACTTTTCTCTGGTTATCTCTGTGTAGAAATTTGAAAATTTTGATAAACCTTCGGTAGTTAAACATCAGAAAAGAAACAATTAATTCTCACTGATGTCAAGCAAAAAGGCAAGTTTTTCCGAATTTATAAATAGATAAAAATATATATATAAATTCAATAGGACTGGTAACTTATAAAGACTATTCCTTTTTAATGTTTTCATAATTTAAAATAAAATAAAAATAAATAAATAACGTAATGTAGACTTTACTTCATTGTTGAATTCGGTAATTTTACATAAATATTTTATTTTATTTATTGTATATGTTAATAATTAATATATATTAATTTATAATTTTATTTGTCATTATCTCTATTTAATTTACTTAGAAATTTAATCTACACAGGCCAAATAAGTCTCGTGTTTTTAAATAACGTTGATAACTTCAGTGTAAAGATTCGAGTGAGTGAAGCGCCCTCGTGCGGTCGTAAATGAGAAGCATGTGGCGTTCGTCTTTCGAGACCATTCCACGATTGACGTGGGTTCTTTTTTTACGAGCAGCAATAATTCAGTTTTGACGCTGAGGGATCGAAGTCTAATGAAGTCGTGAACTACAAACTGCAACGGAGAAACAAGCGAAGAACGTATCCAGCAGTCAACACAACAATCCTTCATCAAAAGGAATCAATAGAATATTGAGAGATTTTAAATACATCTACCTGTTAAGATGGAGATTTACAAGCATTTGATAATTAAATCAAAAACAAAGAAACAAAGAAAACTTAACTTTCGAAATATCTCTTCTTCAGTAAATCATTTGACTTCTTTGATATATATATGTAGAGCTCATCAACATAGAAACAATAGTAGTACTAAATTCAATGAATTCAAATGACACCACGTTCGAATTCTCAAATTTAGTTGACTAACAAATCACAAAGAAACATTGTACAGAAGAAAATGATCATCATATGTTCTTGAGTTTTGTTCAAAATGTTTTTAAAGTTTTTTCTAAAGTTTTAATAACAAAAAAACCTTGACAGTTTCACAATAAAAGTAACTGACCCTTTTTTCATTAGGTTTTTATTAATTATTTTGGAAGTTAAAAATAAAATTTTAATCAAAGTTTTTGGAAGATCACATCATTTCCCCTTTCAAGTATTATTACCTTTGGGTTAGTTATAAATGAAAGAAAATCCATTTCATATTTAGATGGATGAATTAATTTCCTTCCTATTAGTATTTCAAAGGAGCATTACTTTGGAATTGCAAAGTATTTTTGTGTACATTAGTATTTCACTACGAAAGGCAATAGACTCGTAAAAGTTAAGTAAATTTTAATTAAAAAAAAAAAAAAAAAAAGAAGACGAAACAGAGAATCATGTTTTCGGGAGCTAAGCAGGGAAGTTCGCGACAGGTTTGTACAGAAAAAAAATGTATATACTCCCTTTTCTTCAGACAGTAAAGGTCATCAAATACTAAAATTGAGTTCAAACTTCTACTATTATTATTATTGGTTAGAAACTTCATGACCATAGCTTTTGAAGCGACAAACAGACAAAGGTACTCAATCATAAATAAATGTACATCATAAGTATTTGAAATTGTCAAAAATTCTGTCATTACAATTACATCTCAGTAGAAATTCCGGTCCTTTGAATCGGTGGCTTAATATTAGTATTAATCTGTTAAACCTTGATGTCATTTTTTTTATGGTTGATTTGATATTTATCGGAAGATCTGTTGGTGTGGGTGTTGATAGCCACCAAGAAGCGAAGGTGGACTTCGTGGAAGAGGGCTTCCCTTCAGCGATCCACCTACTGTGAGTCCCTCATGCTTCTTTCTCACCTGTGGCAAGGACAGTACGACCACCCAGCCACAGCCCACGCAAGGAAACAAATTAAAAACAGATTAAAACCAAAAGGATTCTCTCGTATAACACAAGAAAATCACAGTTGACTTACTAACTAACTTTATATAGTAAAACTTTTTAATAGATGAAAGTCTACTTTTAATACTAAGCTTCAGCTGATGTTATTATAAAATTTGCTTATTGTGATATAGTTTCAGAGGAGTCATCACTGCTGTCTCGAAATTCCTCAACGATGGTCCCACTTGTACCAAGGTGAACAGGGAGTCCACTCTGAGTAACGTAGATATTATGGCAAGTTTTTTTTATATAAATGTGACAGACTTCTAAATATTTCAGAATTTGGAAAATGTTTGATATTAGCTTTTAAAGGTTCCATTATGAAATAATATAAAGTTATTCCATTTATGTTTAATTCAATTGTAACTTACCTGCTTTATATTCATAATTTACTTCAGACACCTCAATTTTCTTGCATATGATCGCAGCCATTTTCATTCAATAATTGAAATAAGGAGTTCTCGAGTGTCATTCCAGTATGCTCGCGACAAATTTAATTGACGTATTGTTTACGTACATAAGCTTACATTGTTGCTTTCAAATCACGCTGCTGTTTCTTTCTTTTTTTATTTTTTTTATTTTTTTCCCTTCGAATTAAGTTTCATCGTTAAAAATTCAATCTGAAGAAATTGTTTTCCTGATATTTAAATGAAATACACTATTACTGATTCATTGTAATCTTTAAAGTTTTTAGAAAATCATATTTTGTTTAATATATAAAATTCAATCTCAGTTTATCTATAAAAAGTTTGTTTTTCGTTTAATTCAAAACACTACAAAATTTTTTGTTTCCTGTGTTATTTTAGTACTTATATTGCCCATGTTATAAACATAATAAAACTAAAAACCAAGTTGTCTTAATTTCAATTAAGTTAATAAGTAATTACAGGAGACAATTTCAGTTTTTATTGATTCATTATTAATTGCTGCAAGTGTTGAAAAACTGAAGTCAATTCTAGACTGAATAAAAATGTAATGTCTATGATAGAAAGATATAAATTAATACCTCTAAGATGGGATAATTATTCCTTAACTAATTAATATCAGTGAAATTAACTCAAATTGCTAGTAATTTTAAACAATTTTTGGTATTTACGTACTATCAGGAACAATGTTTTATTCGGGATTTCTGGTGTGTATTTTAAATCATTAACCCTCCAAATGTATAATAAAAATAGGTACTTCTATATTAGCTTATCTGATATCGTTTGGAAAAAAAAATCTTCTAATTAACACTAGGTTAGGTTAATTGAGGTGAGATCCTTTCCAGGATGTTTCATTTGGAAATACAACAGAAAAAAAAAAAACAATACTTTCCATTTCGATTCATAAATAACGACAACTACATCTGTAGAAAAACAAAAAACAGAAAATAAATGTAAAGAATGAAAGAAAATTAATGTGCCCGAATAATTCAAAATCAGTTAGCAAAAAAGGCACAAGCTAAAAGGAGAAATTCGCACCCTGAGCTATCACCGGGAAGAGGCTTTCTTTAATGCCTTCATTAAATTCCTTTTGTGCCTAGCTGAATGCAGGACAAGGAATTTTTGTAATTTGTATATTTGTTTGTTTTTGGTTAGGATTTCTTCGGGGGGAGATCCGGAACCTCTCGCACTTTCTGAGTCTGTCATCGGTGGAGTTTGGTTGGCTGACGAGTCCTAAAAAGGACGAAACGGTCCGTCCCAGTCTCTTCCCGGTGATAGCTCAGGGTGTGAATTTCTCCTTTTAGCTTGTGCCAGTTTTGCTGACTGATTTTAAATGAAAAGAAAACATCAGAAATCGATTACAAAGTATGGGTCCCGATAGTAGTAAGTTCCCAATTTTTTAACGAAACTTGTTTCAAACACCGCAATTTCGTCTGTCATTTTGTTTTTTAACTAAGGATCCATATATTAATTTTTTTGAGATCATTTACTATTAAATGAGTTTTCAATAGATGGGATTTTTATTTTGAATTTATTTATTTAATTATGTTAATTCAATTATATGGTTAAGTTAAACTGATTTATAACTATTTTTTTTTCCTTAACTTCAACAGTTACGTAATTCGAGGAGGAAAAAACAGCTTAACTGAATTTGATTAAATAGTTTTGAAGTGTTGTTGTATTTTTTTTTTTTGTTTTGTTTATTTAAATAACAGATTTCAAGATTAATGTTAGCATCATCCATCGTAAATCCTTTCCTATGAAGGAGCTTTCTATGAAGGTCACCAGAGGCCGCGCCTATCGTTCATTTGTTTCTTTCTCTGCGATGAAATCTAATAATAATAATAATAAAAGCATGAAAGCACACCTGTTGCACAAACCTCTCGGTATTCATAATCCGTGCGCGACTCTGTGTCAATTACATTACAAGTGCAAAGGAGGATGGGAAAAAAAAATCGAATCTGTCTAATGATGGTCGGATGGAAAACAAAGCAGCAGGGAAAAAGAAAAAGCATTAAATTCAATTCTTTTAATAAATAACCTCTAAAAGTAGGGAGGAAATAAGATGGATCAGTTACAGGATGTCCTGAAATAAACGAATCAGAAATGGCACAACCAAATCAATGTTTTGCTTATTTGCAAATATGATAATTTTTGTTTAGAAACTAAATAATAATAAAAAAAAAAACCCCAAAAAACGATAAAACATTTCGAATTAGGAAAAACATAAAAACTAGAGATATTAAATTTTCCGATTACCATTCTCATACAATGCTTTGTAAAATTATGCTGAGGTCTTTGTTGTGGACACTCATATTGGGCTTGAATCTGTAGAAAATCTCTCAATGAAAATAAGTTGATAATCTCTGATTTAGACTATGAAATCGATTAGGATTTTATTTTTGTAGAGAAAATAAAAATTCTTACGAAGGTTTAATATTGTAGTACAGTTACTATTTGGTTTTTTCTTAGTTTAATATAATGTCTCGAAAATATTCATAACAACAATTTTAGGCAAACATATGTAAATGAAAAACATACGAAGTTAAAGTAATCATGAAGATGCACACACACATTCACACACAATATATATATATGTTAGTTTCAACCTAATTGCGATGTCTTGGGTCTTAAGTTCACAGCCATTTTTCAAAAAAATCTGAAGTCTTTGAATTACACTCTGTAGTTTTGTATTTAATTGGTAGTCGGTCTAAAATTATTCAATGAACATTTTTATTCCTGTGAAACACGCCTTAGACATTCATTTCCTTCTTTTATTTTTCTTAATTTATTTATTTTAATTTTTCTTATTTTTTTATTAATTATTTATTATTTAATTTAAATTTATTACTAATTTATTTATTTATTTATTTATTTATTTTGTGATTCTTCGAACGAAGTGGAATTTTCTTTTTTTGGTTATTTTTGGTAAACGGTTGAAGAATTTCCTAAAATATACGAAATCTCGAGATTTTCAACTGCACTTCGGAGGTTTTTTTTATAAGCCACAGTTTCAGGTTTTCGAAATTGTTCATGGCCGGACATGTTTCGTTCGCTTTTTCATTGGCTGTGAAATACGCTTAAGATGTTAACGGATAAGATTTATTAACTATGATTTTCTATTTGTATTAAATCTATAATTTTACTCACATTAAATTTTCTGACTAATATTATATTCACTCAAGCGTTGGAGTTTTATTAAAACCAATTAGACATTCTTATATATAAAAACAGGAAATAGCGAGGGCTAACGAGACCCTTTTGATGAGTTTTATGTAATGTGATAATTTATTTAATTAATTACTAAATAGCATAAATCCTTAGCTTCATCCATTCGTTACAGTTGAAGTAGGAAGAGAACATAAATTGATCCTAGATAACTAAGAATATTTATTTGTATCCAATTGATATTCCTCTGAATAAAAAGTGACTCGTCAGTCTTTTTTGTCAGTATAGTCATTAGTGAAAAAGTTTGTAAGGTTGGCTACAAAACTGTCATCCGTCGTCCGCTGATATCTTAGAAGTCACGTGATCTTTACTTAATAATTCACTGATATATATAAAAACAGTTCTCAATGATTTCGTCACATTCTATCTCAAGCTCTTTTTTAGGCAATGGTTCAAAAGTTAAGAGAAAATTTGCTTAATAAACCTTTTGAGTTCTTGATTCCAATTTTTCTCTCTACAAAGAAGATATCTGTTGTTATGTGTGGATTTCTATGGATATTTCCTATGGAGAGTTGTCTTTGATCGCGAAAAGAATTCCTTCGACATTCCAACCCTAACTTTCTTACCCTGAAGACAACTTTTCCTTCTTAGAATATAATTAAGAAATGTGACATTCGAATCTCGTACAAGGAAAATTGATTTTTATTAGTTTTTTGATTGTGAAATTATCTCTGAAACACCGCTTTAGTGGATGATCAGGTGTTCAAAAGATGTCTGGTTAATGTCGCGTGTGGGGGGGAGGGATAGTTTGTCCTCGTTAGAAGACACGCCTTCCACCGGTGGTCTGCAATTAGACTTTGCCGATTGCTTATAGATGCGATAGCAAATACAAACAAAAATGCAGAGGCCCAAGGGACACAATGTTACGTCACTTCCGCTTCTTAATCTCGACATCTTAATGTATTTCGAGTCTCAGATCAGAAATAGGAAAAGAAAAGGAATAATTAAAAATGGGTTTCGTTTTTATTACCCAATTTCCCTAAGGAAAGGTCATAAAAATCAATAAGCCCTAATGGGTGTTAGTCCATATAGTCCCTAATAACTTCTGAACCGAATGTATCTTCTTGAAACTTGACATGTACATTTGTAAACAATTAGCTATTCTAATTTTTCCACGCTTTCCGGTGTGGATTCTGTCAGAAATTTGCGCGTGACGACGACACAAATTGCCAAAGACAAATATAAGCAGCATAACAATGATTATTAATCTGTTGTCATTTCGGTGGGTTGATTTAATTAAAATGGGATCAGAATTAATGGATCTCATTAATTGGAATTTTATTTTTAAATGTGCAGATATTATAATTTACAAATACACAGAAACTTTTCCTCTTTATTGTTTTCACGAGTTCAAAAAACAAAACAGAAAAAAGCGAAAAAAAAAAAGCAATATTTTTATAGACAGTTCCTGAAATTCTTCGAGAAAGATCTTGTTAAATATTAACTTTCAATTAAAAATTACAGAGATAAAATTCGAGTTTTATAAACTCTAAGAAACTTTAGAGACAAACTGATCTATTTGAAATACATAGCTTTAAAAATAATCTTAATAATCATTAAAATAAATATAAAATATAGATTTTATAAATAACTCACTGCCCTTTTATCTCTTTATTTTCTATTTATAAAATTACTAGAAAACAAAACCTTATAAGCAAATAAACCAACAAAGAAATTGACTTAATTGTGAAAAACGATTCGAGTGACAATTTTTGGTCAAAACCTGATTTCTGTTTCGAACGACCTTCTTCCTCCATCGCAATCCACAAGGCTTGTCTTTCTCTCTTTTTTTTTTCAGAGAAAAGAGTAATTGCGTTTAAAACTCACTTAATAGACAAAAAATACAACTATTAGCTCATTTGAATCTTTGAATTTAGGGAAATGTAAAATTCTGAATTATATATTTCTGTTACTTATGTTGTAGCGTGAATATCACGCAAATGGATTGAAGGCGTGTCACTGAATAGAACACAGATAGTACTAAACAACATTACTGTAAATGATAAAAGATACGAGTTTACAACTGCTTTTATGGTTCGCTCTTTTTCTTATTTATTTGCAAACACAAATATTGGGTTTCTCGGTCGTTTTGTGGAACTACGCCCCCTAAGAAGAACGATCGTCTCTTTAAGGGACGGTTTCCTTTCTGTCTCGCGGGTGGTCGAAAGCGTCCTCTTCCAACAACTCCCCCTTCAGGCAAGAAAAGGCCAACGAAATGGATGGATTGTTTGTTATTCTGACTGATCTACAAGTAGTATTTCAAGGGACATCGATTGGGTGATGATAGAAACCCAGTCATCAACAGAAAGGGAAGCAGAATAAAAGTGGTGGAAAACAAACCAACTGAATTCTATTTACAACAATAAAAAGACATTGTAAAAAAAAAGAACGACTCCATAACAAAGATTATTCTGAATTAAGCCTTTAATGAAGAAGATCTCCTTAATAATGATCTAATTAACTCTTTACGAGCGGATTTTTTCCACAATATAAAAATCTAAATAATCCACTTAAAAATTAACTTAAAAGGAAGTGAAATAATAAGTAACTTACATACATTCGGGACTTCAGTTCATTTTTGAAAATATTTCCGATGTTTTATTAATTTGTATAATTTGATTTCTACATCTTAGAATAAGAATGGCCTGTGGCATTTTGCAGCACAGCCTCAGTAAATGGTGGAAAATTTGAAATCCAGTAACTTTACCTTGAGCATGTCACTTGTGGATAAATCCAGTCCCTCCAGTAAAAAGAATTACTTTGTAAAGGAATTATTGACAGAAAGACTTCAAAGTCGCAACTCAATACCGACCCTAGATAATGGAATGCTGGACAAAATAGAAGAAATTACTTTTTCCATGGGTTCCCATTATTCATCCAGTGTCTATAGACATTGCTTCAAATTTTTATCAAACTTATCCTTTTAATTGTTGTCTTTTATCTCGTTGGATTTTCTTGGTTTCGGTTCGTAAATCACTTGCCAATATCTATCGCTTGAACGGATATTGAACATGAAATCGTTTCACTGAGATCAATAAGTATTTCATTAATCTATGAAAGGTGGGAATCAGTGTTCAACGATTAACGAGAGATTATGATTATGATTTTATAAATTAAAAAACTTAAAAAAATATTGAAAATCTTCCAAATATCGAATTTCTATTAAGTACAGACGGTCCATCAGTCATTGAATTGAATGAAATACTAAACATTAATAGACACTAAAATTAAGAGAACTTATTTTAAAAGAGGGTTGCCACCTTCAGTTGCTTCTCAAATAAGAACATGCCAACAAAATGAACTCATACTAAAAACCTATCAATGACGATTAGGAAACAGTAAAATACAACAGTAATTACTCAAAATAATTCGTTTCATGACAGATTTCCAAGGATTTACTGATTGTCACAACCTTAAAAAGGATGTTATCCGTGGATTTAGAGCATCGTGAATGTTTTCTTTGTATTTTTATAACCAGTGAATGACAATCTTTTTCTTTATTCTAATTATATTTATTCTGCATCAATCATAGCATAGCAAATTTAGAATCGTTAGAAAACGGAAGGATACGTGACGTCATTCAAATAACTCCAGTGTTCATATTATTTCTGACTTCACATCTTCTAGATTTAATGTTTTCTTTCAAATGATTGTTACTATTTTCTTATCTCTGCTATTAAATTCTTTCTAACGAATTGAGAATCACTGTTAAGCTAAAAGACGTTGAAGTTGTTTTTGTGTTGGAATTCGAAGGTCATAAAAACAACCAAGTCAATATTTAGATGAGTCCCACCTTAAATGAAAACACCTGAGAAAGAGATAGTAATTATTGACTTAAAGAGACTCTGATTACTTTAATTACAGAACATTAGGAAAAGGATAACTCTAATTACATTCAGTATCACGTCACAGTAGCTATTATTTTAACCACTCTTTAATTCGCAATAATTGAATTCTCTCTGAATTCTGTTGTGAAATTCTACGAAAATACTTCAACACGAAATGAAAAAAAAAAGTAAATTTTAGTTACATCTTAAAAAAAGCTTTAATAATTAACAATGTTAATAAATAAATACAGAGTTTAAAACTCCTTATCTTAAGATTTCATTAACCTTTACATTAGAAAATGTACAAGTAATACATTGATATCTTACCTATTTAGTTTTGTAAAAATTACATAAATCACAATTATTCTATTTCTAGTTAGGTCCTAATTAGAAACTATAGTTTTATTTAGAATAATACTTTTGTTTAAAAAGAACGAATGAAATAAAGTTTAAGCATTGTTTATGGATCTTTGGCTAATTCAGGAAGATTGAAAAACAATAAAATGTAATTCTCAATTAGTTAAACCAGAAATAAAACAAAAGAACAATAAATATTATAAGCCAAATAAACTAGACAGCAGTAATGAGTATAACGAGGAAAAACGTAAAAGTACAGACAATGGAAATGGAAGTCATGAAGAATTCCATGACAGAGGGACAGAGTAAAAAGGATTTTAAAGCAGGATAATAAGAATGAAAAACATTAGTAAGTTCGTTGTTAAAATGGTCTCAGTCTTAAAAACGACATTAATAAAATGAAAGAGAACAGAATCGCCTACGTAGCTTATGATATGGAAAGAGCAGAAAAAAAGACCAAGAGGAAGACCATGGGAAAGATCAACTGAGAGAAGGCTAGAACAAAAGAAAAAAAACAAACAAAAAAACAAAAACGGTTGCAGTGGAGAAGGAATTCATGCAGAAAGACTTTTCTTATTAGAAACAATAGAGGAGATAAACTTCAGTGACCCAGATAATAGCAGATGGATAAAGGAAAGTAAATCAGAAACCATTGATTATTTAATTTAACAAAGTTTTAATAAATACTCAAAAATTGATAAAAAAAAAGTAAAAGGCTGTAAAAGGCTTTGAACTAGAAAATAGCTAAAAAATATAATTTCTATTAATGTTCTCAATAAAATACTATGCAATGCAAAATATTGTCAACTGACAAACAAGAGTGCATTAAAACAGTGAATGAAAACAAAAGTAACACAAATAATAAAAACAAATAAATTCCAATAATAAGCAAATTTAAGGTCTACTGTTGATTGGATACAAGATTTTCTCAAGAAATTCAAGTTTCTGAAGTGATTTTTCAGAATCTCTGAATCGAATCTAAAAGAACCTTCCTTGCAAAAAATATAAAAGAAAAAAAGATCCGTACGAAATTAAAACTCCATTCGTATTCTGTGATTGCCTCCCCTACTGTTCCTCCCTCTGGTGGGTTACGTTTCTTCCTCGTGTTATTTGTGTTGTATATTGGACGTCCTTTTTTCCTGATGCAGTAATTCAATGTCATTTGCCACTAGGGTGCGCTGCCTCGTAATCCTTCGATCGCTGTCTGAGCAACAATCTAAACATCATACATCAATTTCAAAGAATCTCAAGCATCAAATCCATTTGTCATTGGTTGTGTTGACAACATGTCTCCTTTCAACAAACGACACAGACGTACCTTACGCTTCAGTAATTGTTAGTCAATAATGGAACCTCTGAAAGCCTAGCACAGAATAATTTCCCAACTTGATTATGAATACTCATTAGCATAACACTCTCATCAATTTCCCATTAACACAAGCGTTATTTAATCGACTTTTTTTTTTTCTTCTTCTTCATGGTGCTATGAAGTGGATGACTCAAGACAGGCGGATGTAAGTGGTGCCAAACACTGCTGACTAATTTCTACTCAATACCGTAAGAAAACAAATGTTTCAATTATTTTTTTTTCCTTCTTTTTATGTTGCAGTAGTTTTTGTTTTTCTGTTTTAAGGAAGTCATGTTGAAATTTTCAGTGAACATTTGATTTTAACATCATAGATGAAAGAAGAGTGGATAACAGAACGTCTTTGATTTCAAAAATATAGAAACTCAAACCTTTCAAATTTCTGTAAATCATTCAAATTAAAAAAAAATATTAGGAATAGTTTTTTCAGAAATGACAAAAAAAAAAAATTAAAACAAGTTTGAAGCTTAAAAACTACAGGAAACAAATAAACTGTAAATAGATAAAATACGCCCCCAACTCAGCCAATAATTCATTAAATGAAAGACTAACAAAATAGTCATTTCCATAAAAAGATGAAATTAATTTTACCAAAATATTAAGTTAATAAAAAGGCTCTTGGGTTAGTATTTTTTTGGAATTGATTTGAGGTCATAGAAATTTCATCAACGCATGAAAAAAATAAACAAACTCTCTTTTTATTTGTATAATTGTTTTTCAGAAACAACAGTCTTTCAACTTGAAACAAAGTCTTTAGGAAACAAAAAGAATTAAAAACCTATTTTCCTTGAAAATTTAAAATTTATCAACTCTTTTATTAAAGTCGTGATACGAAAAGTCTTCTATCACAACATCTACTGAATCGGATTAGTTTTAAACGCATCAAATCATGTGTTAAATAACAGATTAATGAAAAGGATTAATATCGGTTATTTAAGACAATGAGATATTAACAGAAATAGGATGGAAATCCATTACATTCCAATGCTCTTCTATGGTAATTTTGACGCCTTCTTTAGCTAAATTCTCGACAAAAACCCATTGGGAAATTATTTCAACGATAAAAAACTAGATTGTTTCTCGAATCTGCAAATCCAGTTTCAAGATAAACCCAGTGGCTCGAAATCGAGGCCTACAGATTAACTGATGTGCCTTTCCTATTCAAAAGCACGCTAATTACAATCTTATGTTATTTCAATCTACGTCTGGATATTAATAAATTTGTATTCGTTATATTCATAACTAAGATTAATTACATCATTACTATTACTAATGGACGTGGTTCAATGTTAACTTCTTTTGTTCCAATGGCTAACCATTACGTTACTTCACTAACCATCGTCCATCCACTGTTGCAAATTAGAGCAATGGGACAACTCCCTGGCATTCCTTATGTTATTCCAACACCTGGGAAGAAACCTTTCTTAATTTATGCTAGGAGCCGGAGCCAGGGTGGGTCGAGAATAAACAAATAGCCCCGAAGGACAACGGGTTCACCTCCCCCCCACCCATCTCTTTTTTTTTTTTTTTGCTCATTTGATTCGGAATGATACAAGCACCGAGTACAGTCGAGGGAGGGAAAAGTATTTTACAAACATTTTAATTATAATATTTAGTGATTTTGAAAATTCAACGTTTGAATCTCTTCAAACATAAGACGAGCATTTTTTCATCAAGAGCATAGAAAAATAAATAAATTTGAATTTTTATTGGTGCTAATAGTTCTGTGAACCGCGGAGGATTTTGGATAGGTGTCAATTCATCTCAGTAAAACTTTATTTTTGCTTTACTGAATTTCTACCGTCTAAAAATAACGGCATCATGAGGTTATATTTTAAAGGAAAAAAAAAAATCTAAGTTTATTTATTTTCTAAATTATAAAAAAAATAATGAAATAAGATTTCTACTTTGGGTGTGACAAGGAACAATTAAAAAAAATTGAGTCTGGTGTATTAATAATATGAGATCAATGCTATCGTGAATCGAACACTTCAATTTGGAATCTTAAGATGATTAGTAAATAGTAAGAACGATAACCAAATGAAATAATGAAATTCCTTTTTTGTAAATACTTACAATAGCTTAACACAGTTGTCATTGTCTATTTTTCCGCAATGTCTTATTAGTAAAACAAGGTAGGGATAGCGATTAGTAAACCAATCACAATGCTTCGCAACATCTTCTGATACGTATAAGAATACGTTGATACGTATAAGAATACGTTTTCATTGCCTTATTATTATAAATGTGATTGTTGCGAACGCAAGAGACAAAATCAGAATCTGATTACTAAATCAGAAGAATAAAACTGTTTCTTTAAATCTCGGGGTATGGAAGGTTCTTTCGAAACTGTGAAATGTGTTACATTTACTTTACAGGGGATTTGAAATGCTACATTTCTACATTTTCCCAAAGTGTTGATTGATTATATCGTCTTTCTATTGGGAAATTAGCAAAATAACTTTGCAAAGGGAATTAAAAAAAAAATTCGTAATGAAATGTTTTGGGTTATTTACTAAGCAGGCATTTGATTGTCTTGTTACGATGATCTGATTAGTTAGAATGGAAGGGGTTAGGATGGCCAAAGTCGTTCAATCAAAAAAAAAAAAAGACTTTATTTTACAGACAATCGATAAACTTTCCAACCAAAAATATGGTTCAAAATCCTACATTTCTTCCATTTTTACAACCCCCCCCCCCTCGATACGCTAGTGCTTAAACATAAAAAACCTATCTCCGTAAAACATAAGTTGAATTTTAAGAAAATATCATTTTACTGTAAAAAAGATATTCGCCTGTTAAAATGAACAATTCTAGCCCCTAAAATTGTATTATCATTAGGTAGTTTGAGAATGTGATGAAGAATGCCTTGAACTAAACCCACAAACCCTTCATATAAAAAAAGCATTCCAGTATCTGACGAATTGAGAAATAATAAACAGTTTGAGCTCATATGCATATTTAAAATAAAATATATCTGAAGTAGTTGGATTGATGTATGTTTCTTTAATAGTTGAAGATAATACTTACAGAAAATGCAGATTAATTTTCAAAATTATCCAAACATCAATTGCTTACCTAAAAGATAAGAGAAAAAAAAAAGGATAATTAAATCTTATATCAGTTTAGATTTTAAGTTAGTTTAATAGTTAAGAGGTAAATGGAACAAAATAACCAAGAAAGAAATGAAATACCATTTTATTTTGTTTGTTAAAAAAATAATAATTTATGAAGAAACTGGTAAATAAATCATATAAGTAAGCAATGGATTTATATGAGAAAAATAACTGAAAGAAATAAAGCGATCAACTAAAATACTGTGGATTTCATCACCTTTCTTGAATATCGTGAATATGAAGTTGTTTCTGATCAAATGACTAGTGTTCTGTTGACCTTTGGCCATTTTGAAAGCACGTCTTACCACAATCCCAGATCATGCTGGAACCCGCTTCGTGCCAACCAAGTAACAATCAATGCAAATAGGTTTCATTCCAAGTTTATAAAATTTACGAAAGTTTCCAGAAACATCGAGGTTAACTGAACGGAAACAAAGCAAAGAAAAAACTCAACCAAAATCTTAAATTACTATCAAATCTTAAGGAAAGGTTTGATCAAAGTCTAAGCCGTGGTTTTGGTGACGAAACTGGGAACCAGATCTTAAGGTCAGAAGCATAACGTCTTCGAATGAAAAGACCCACCAACGAAATTTCTCCGCTTCCCACGCTACTTTCTCCTTTGCCCCCTCCCTCACAATGACACAATTCACAGTCACGACCTCCGCTTCTTCTTGTTCCGACCCTATCGGCCGAGCAATCATCACGTCCCTGCCCAACCAACACAGTTCCCTAATAATCATCACTAGAATAAAAAAACAATCATTCCCGCGCTAAAAACACCAACGATTCGAGGTATTCAGTTTTTGCCACAGGTGATGGAGACCAGTCCTTCTTCCGTGTGATAAGAACAAAGATAAGCAAAAATAAAACAAAAGAAATTAATAAAAAAAAAAAATAATAAAACACGCAATTCTAAAATAACAAAAACAAGGAATAAATTGCTTGTTAAGAAATACATTAAAAGAAATTTTATCGTGAAAGTATACTTATAATTTTATTCAAGCATCGTAAATTCATTGATATTTAAAACAAATAAATCATAATTCATTTCATTTCAGACAATTCTAAGTTTTAAGCTCTCAAATGATAAAACATTAACTGAAGATATTCCATTTGAAAATACTTAGCTATGTATGTAAGTATTAGTACTATTTCATTAGAAATCATTAATAACCAATTAAGTATTGAAATAATCCTTATATATTATTTCTCAAAGGTGTTTTTGTGTCGGTACGTCATATCTCTCTTAATACTTCATCAAAATCAATGATTGAGACATCATTTTGAAGATAACGTTCCCCGCTAATGACGAAAAATAAACAATTATTGAAAATTAATGTCTTCATTAAAAAAACTGTATTACCTTTTTATAAAAATGAAGAAGGCGCCATCTATTGACAATATATTGACAATTTATTTCTCGAAGTGATTTTTTTGTTGCGAATTATTCGCACGGGTCAATTAGTTAATTAAATAACTCATGCTAATTCATGCATGACAATTAAATAATTCATGCTGAATTTCTTATGTAACTAAGATTTTAAATCTTATTTTCCTTATTAATTTCCTAATTTTTTCCCTGTAGTTTTTGAATTTATGAAATCAAAAATGGGCCCAATTATGTAACTGTTATGTCAATATAATATCTCAATCCATTGCGGCGTGATAGAGAGATGCCAGAAAAGTCATAATTGAAAATGAACTCAAAGGAGAAGAAAAAAAACACATACAATAGCGCTGTGATTTATATTTTCAATTACATTATATCTTTAATATATAAATATATAATAACTTATGCTTTTTATTAGCATTTCATTTCAAAGTTAATCAAGAATGCAGTTCTACATTCAATGCTATTTTTTAGCGCTTTATTGATAAAGAGGCTATCCCCTGCACTGAGTCTTTCTGCTTAATAAAAGAGAAGAAAGATAACAGAAAAAGTAATAATTAGATATCTCTGAAATATCTCTGATAGCAATCTTCTGAGGTTTTCAAATCCAAATAAATACTAGATTGTTTCTTTATCTTTGTATTTTTATAAAGCGTTGTAATTTCAAGAAACAACAGTGGATAATAAGCTATAAAATCCCACCTTGCAAAATAAATTGATTCGCACGAAATGATTATTAATTTACGCCCAAAGAACCGCAGTGTTTTTTTTTTCCCATCGTATTATGGTTGATCCTCTTCGATCGGCTTTGTAGTGTTTTGCCAATCACCGCGAAAATTAAGTTGGAGCAGCAATTACTGATAGGAGAAGGTCAGTTCATTACGAAGGTCCTTGTAGTTAATGAGAAAAGGCCATTGGTAAGAATGTGTTAACCTAAAAGGAAGCAGATTGCATTTCAAACCTTGTAAGTAGCCACCAATAAGTGTGGATAATAACACCTTCCTCTCATCCATTCATCATTTGGCCAATTAGAAAAAACAGAGAGAGAATTTGAAAGCACCATCTAATCCCTCTTCAAATGATCGCCCAAATTGGATTATTATGTAAAAGTGGAGATAATCTCCTTTTTTTTACAATAATTATAGTTAGGAAACATAAATTTCAAAAACTCGTTATTTAATAGAAAGATGAGGCTCACTTGTATTTCCACATAAAAACTGACTGGGAATCCAAACAAAAAACAAATAACTTTGAAAGCGACGAATTCTCAAGTCATCAAACTAATTCTTGTACCTGATTTGTCTACAAGAATTCGCTAATATATGTCTACATGTATGATTCAAGTTCTTTTTGTAGTGATTGTTACGATTCACTGCATGGCCAACACTCCACCTGGTGGCCATTCAGTGAAATATGAATATTTGGTTTCTGTGTTTAAAAAAAAAACAAAAAAAAAAACATTATAGATATCGTTTTAATATTTATTGTTTAAATAAATGACAATGCCATTTTCAAAATAAAAAATCAAAGCCTTGTGATTTCCCACCATTCGTTAGCCAACCATGACATGACGATCTTCGAAATCATAATCATTATTTTGGATATTAACTTATTAATTTATCATCCAACATAAATAAAACATAATCAACTTCCCATAGAAAGATTTAGAACTAAAACATTAGATTTGCAACTGCATTGACTTCCTCAAAATCTGCGATAAATGAAAACAACAAATTCACATGGAAAAGACCACTATTAACATTTCTAAGAAGTTAACTCTTTTGTTTAAAAAAAAGTAATTTTGGAAAACGTATTTTACTAATATTAAAATAATTTCTAAATGCTGAATTGTCTGATTTATTGGTGAACATTAAGAGGATTCATATAGACGATCTTTCACAAAATGAGAAAATTAAATCAGAAAAATTAATATTAAAATAAGGAAATCTTTAATTAAATCAACTGGAAATCGAAGAATTAATCAGCACGTAGAAATAAACAATCACTAGTTGCGATCCGTGAAATATTCACGGAAGTAAAACAAATTCCACATTTTTGAAAAACACAACAGTGAAAAAGATGTTCTAAGCTAATTTTTTAGAAGCCATGACTTCCATAACAGCCCATATGTAATTTGAATATCGGCTTATTTGTTAAAATAATATTATAATATTGATAAAATAAAAAAATGATTTACCGCTTTCGTAGTAGCCAGCTTTCGTAATGCGGTTTCAATGCGGTTTCTCATTAAGAAACATAATGGCAACCTGCTGCCCTAAAAGAACGATAATCCTGTCTGGGCAACAATGACGGCACGTGTTCCCCTACTTCGTTGAGTAGTGAGCGAGCGGCTACACAGCCGAAATTATGTAAAAACCGAGGTTTTACAAACTCTCTGATAAATTTTGACGCATAAACTTCATGCATTTCAGTGTAAACTTCATATATGTGGGAAAGAAAATCTCAATACGCTGATAATAATTGTGTAATCGCGATCCGTCGCGGTGAAGTGGGAAGAATATTAGAGATGCCATGTTTAAACATGGGCGTGACGTCACGCCTGACGTGTTCCAACGCTGCACTGTGATTGGTTATTTCTGCGACTCTGCTTACAAATTTACAAATATCCGTACAATTTTTGCCTATTAAAAGGATGATTTTAGAAAATAGTGATAATTATGTAATAAAGAATAATAAAAACAAATCAGTCACAAAAATTTAGTAAAAGATTGATTTTTTTGAAGTACAATTTAAAGACTGATAGGTCTAATCTTTAATTATAAAAGTTTGATTAAAAAAATTGAACCAAAGAATAATTTGATGAGAATAATAGATTTAAAAAACATAGAATTCGTAGCTGTTAAATCAATTCATTTAAAATTTTACATTATCTTTATCTTAAATAAACAACTCTTTAAATGACAAAATTATTTGGCTTGTATGTTGGTAGTAATAATTAAGTAGTAAATACAAAATTTATGTTTTTGTCTAAGGAGAACACAAGCATACATTCCGATAACTACGTGCTTCCAAGTTTTTTAGTATAGGTTGCCATTGTGTTTGTTGAAGTGCTTTGTTCTCCGATACTTGGGTCTGCTCGTAAAGAAGGATCCATGGAAATATTATAGGGCAACCACTACGTAATTTGGCCCCAAGAACCAAGCCTAGGGTTGCGAATTTCCTTATAATCTTGGAGTAGATATTGAAGGGGTTTCCTTGTCTTCCCAGGAAACCAATATGAAATAACTTCAAACCTTAAGAGAAAGTGAAGAAGCAGCAGCCAAACACAGGAAAGGAAGGAAAGATCCATCCACGCGCCCGAATTCGAACCCAGTTCCGATAGATCAGCTTCGAGGCAGGCCATCGCCTTGACCACAAGGCTTTGCCAGCATGGCAGTTTTGTTTTGTTTTTGTTTTTCTTTTGAGAATTTATGACAACTGAGACTTTTAATTATATTATGAAATCCAAATACGCAACAATTACGGACCACGATAAATAAATAGAGAAAACTAACACGTTATGCACATTAGTTTATCGACGCAGTCCCTAAATCATGGGAAACGAATGCAGCGCTTTCCAATGACCATGACTTGAATGGCTCAGAGATCTAAAGCGCGCCAAAAAATGCGTAACAGCTATTTTAGGATTTTCCTTGTAAATCAAAGTATCTATTAAGTAACAATAGATCTTCAGTTGAGACAAAATAAAAGACCAATAATAAAGTAACTTTTAACGTTCGTAGATATGATTTCTATCGGAAATTTTGATATTTTTAATTATTGTATGACGTTTACATTTTGGCATTTAATAAAGAATTAAAAATCAAAAATGTTTAGAATGTTTGGCAATTCCCCGCCCACTCTGAGAGCAGGAAACTATTCGAACCAAGTTTGGAATTTATAAAAACTAATAAATAAATTTTGTAATTTATAAAAATATTCATGCTCCAAATAATTTTTAATCTAAACTTTAATATTAGTATCGAAAAATAATAAATAATTTGCCACAAATCATTGGTCGTTGAATAGAACTTTATTTTTCTCAACAAATCTTAATTCAGCTTACAAGATTCTGAATTAAGACGATCGTCGCAGAGCTGATGGTTCAAAAGTGAAGACAACGTAAATTGGGTGGCAGTTACTGGGAATTATGTCATTTAGACTTTACCAAAATACGCCATAATTTACTTACATTGTGTTAAGCTAAATTATAAGCAATAACTTACTGTATATATAGAGCAATTATTATTGACATTATTTCCATTCCGATTTCTTAATAATCGAAGGAGGAACTAATTAATGGTTAAATTAAATTGTTTACCTTGGTTGCTCTTCTATTTTTTTTTTTCTTTTTCTTTGTCCTCATTTTGTGATTTGGGTTTGGCTACTTAATCTATCGGATGTATTCGATTGGACAAGATTTATTGGCGCAATCAACCTGATAGATTGGATTGCCTCTAACCATATTCTTAGGTTAGATTCCCTTTAGAGAATGTGATTCTGTCTTCGCTTCAAATTGATTTATTGAGAGAAATTATTAAAGTAATTGAAAATATCATTACGAATAGAACACTTGCAAATTTTTAAAATACTTACAACTGAAAACTGTATTAATTTAACTTTTAGGAAATATTTATATATCTCTATTTATAATGTGTTCCCCCTAAAATAATTTCAGCGGTTTATTAGGGATGACTTGAAAATGAAAAGCAACAATTGAAAATCCAAATTTTTTCCCTTCGCATTTTTTCTTGACTTTTTATTTGTAACCTGGTGGCTCAAGATGGAACTTCAGGATACGAGTGGGGCATTTTGATCTCTTTTGAGGACACATCATTATCTGTAAAGGAAGCATCGGGTTTATTTCAATCTGCTGATCTGACGTTTCCGTCGCTTTCCGACTTGAGTTTTTTTTTTTTCTTTTAGTAGTTTTTGTTTTTTTCTACTCAGATTCTATCGCATCCCAAGTCTTACTAAAGTAGGCCTTCGTTTTGTCATGAAATCAACAGCTATCTGTTATTTCCACCTCTCAGATATTCTTTTATGTTACTGTGTTCTATAACCTACCATCTGTTGTTGTTTTTCCAACTCCTTAGACCAGTGTTTGCTTTCGCTTCATAGTACACTTATATATTTACTAAAATCCTACGGCGTATTGTTGCAACATAACTCAACATAATTCGTAAAAAAAAGAACGATTTAACTGAGTTTCTATAACTCGCTACGAGAGAGCGAATTCTGTCACTTTTACATCAATATATTAGAATCATATTCACTTTCGAAACTTTCAAACTCATTTCTGGGATGATTTTTTTTTTTTAGTTGTTGCAGCAAATGAGTTATATCAATGAATATTATTCTTAAAATTACACGTTTTCAAATTGTATGCAATTTAGAATTATGTGAAAAAAAAAAGAAAAATGCTGATCCTGATCTTATTCATGTGTAAATTAGAATATGTTCTTTTCCTTTTTTTAAACATTGAAACGTTTTTAAGATGATTGGAATGTCAATTAATACTTATTAATTATTAGAAAGAAAGTATTATATTTCTGTTTTTTCATATTACTTAATGTCTAGAATTTAGTCTAAATTAGAATATTTGACTAATTTTGAAGCTAAATATTTTGTTTTTTACAGATGATTCTCGAAACTTTGCGGAACACCAAAGAAATCATCGCGACCCACAGATTGAGATAACAAAGTAGGTTATTTCAGACCAAAACTCAACAATTGTATGTTTTTATTGTTGTCATTTTTCAAAAAAAAAAATATGAATTATAAACTTTAACAAATTTAAATGTTGAAAAAAAGAATTCTTAGTCTTCCTAAACAAAAAGAAATTCCTACTGGAACCGTTAGCTTTTTATTAACTGCCTTTTTTTTTTCTTATAAAGAATGAACGCAGTGTATTAAAGAACTCCTGTCTTATTTTAATATCAGTATTTGCGTGAGGTTTTTATCCAAATGTAATAAGTTATTATGTTTGAGACGTGTGTGGTTTGAAACAATGTTACTTTTTCTTCTTCTTTTATTATCCCTTTTGGCAACAGAGTAAATGAAGACAATAATAAACTTTTGAAAATGATGATAATCTTCATCTGATGGAAACAGAATTGGTTTCATCCAAACATTTTTCCTTTTTTATTTTTTTTTCTTTTCTGAATGCTTAAAAAGCTGCCGCAAATCATTATCTCAACAAGGTCTTCCAAATCATTCCGTGCATCTGAACCATTCAAAAGACGTTTTATTAAATGAGACCCAAAAAAATGAAGACTTGTTCTGAATGAAAAATCATAATTCTATTTACTATCTATCATTTCATTGCTTTAACTTTTTTTTTCCATCGCTCTCTGAAATTGAATCATTCATACAATGCCATTTATTAAAACAGAGCCATTTTAGATACATGTCTACTAAAACATACGATGTACACGCTGTGGTGGCAGAATAAAATAAATTTTGTGGTAAGTTTTATAGTTTCTATATGTTTTGGGTGATTTTTTTTTTGTCTTACTAAATTAATATTTCTAGGTTTAATTTTTTATTTCTTGGTTCTTTTCGAAACTTCCTATGCCGTGAGACTCCCGTGTAGGGAAATGCATCTAACGAATTCCAAGAATATTTTTTTCTTGTGTTTGAAAATGTGTTTGTATATTATGAACACCTCCATCAGTTATTAACTGAAGAAATAAGCAGCAAACAAACCCAGCAGAAAATAAATTATTTTTTCAAACCAATGAATGTAAGAAATCAACATGAACCAGGACCTTCTTGTTCTAAAAATTAATGCAGTGTTTACGTACACATCTTTTTCAATTCAACCTACTATGTTGAAGGCTATTTTTTTATTTGATATATAATAAACACTTTGTATAGTTAACTATTGTACTTTCATTGATGTACACCTTGCTGCATTACACCCCTAAAAGAATTATTTGTTATAAACCGGACTTTCATTAAAACGGACAACCTTCAGCCCCTATTAGTCCGTTACAATGAGGTTCTACTGTAAGTTATCGTTTCGTAGTTGCCTTTCTTAACTGCAACTACTCCGTATGTCTCACCTGCAAGGAGCAACAAGAGGTCAATATTTCACCGTGAACAACGAATAGGAGATCTGTTGGGGAATATGTAGCACTTCCTACAATCTCATTTCAACAAAAACTGTGGTATAAGAGTGGATAAAACCCTACAGGACAGTTAATAGACACCTGTCCCATTTACTTTGCTTTTTCATTTACTTGTTTCTACAAAATACAGTCGTATTAGGAAACTGATTTTTTGCCTGTCAACAATTGCTGTGTTTTAAATGACACACATGTGTAAAAAAATATTTAAAAATTTGCATTAACGACAGACATAACAAAGTTTTGGCTATGTGAAGGAGGAGTGACATTTATTTTCTAATTGAAATAAATAAGGAGTCGCCAAAATTAATTTAATGACAGAAAAATCCCAAAAAAATATTCCTCATTGTTGTAAACTTCAAAAGTTTCGGTTTTATTCAGTTTCTTTCGCATGATGCTCGCAATGTCAGACTTTCCAACCTTGAATCTCTCTTTAAATATTCATTTTCTTTGTAATCTTCTGAATCAGCTAATCTCTTAATCTCTCAAATTAAATCCTGAAATCCTACTTTCAATCTTACAGGGAAAATTTGCATAAATCCAATTTGATTTCTTTTGTTGTTCCTTGACTTTTTCTTATTTAGAAATGCTTTGAATAAACAACAGAGAATTAAGTTCCATTAACTTTTAATAGAAAATGCCGAAGTTAATTTAAAATAAAACAGTTTAAATTGGAATTAAGAAACGAATTTACAAGGTTTTATTATGTATTAGATATATATAGCAAACTGCCTTTGTCATTTAAATGTATTTCATTTGAATTATGTCTGTAAGTTGCAAAGTCAGCTAGAGTTTGATCTTCATTGAGAAATTGAAAGACTCCTGAGAATGGATTTGAAAGAATATTTTAGAAAGGGTGAAAAAAAGAAAGGATAGACAACTATTGTCTGCTTTTTACTGCAGAAAATTATCATCACATATAAAAAATAGTTTGTTTATTTTCTTTTCTTGATATTTTAATAATTATTATCCTTTATCATCAACCCACGGACTTATTAATAATGTATCTGTTCAGTCATTTGAATAAAGGACATCGTTTAATTTCCTATCGAATATTTATAATAAAAATCTTGTAGAAGTTCCTTGGATGATATAGAATCCATTACAATAATCTCTCTCTCTTGTTTTATGTGACTTACAAAATATTTCAAACTTAATAAAATAGTTAAGAGTTGAGTTCTCATTCTTTTTTTTTCGTGAGAATGTTACTGAAAATAGAAGCTCCTGAAAGAATTCGAAGCCTACTAGCTATTCTGTAATATATTGCAGGGTGGTTCGTTTTTTCTTCGTTTCCATTTTTTTTTTTTTTGAACTTGGCAGTGTCTCCTTAGATTTGCAAATTGTAAAATTTTTAAATACAAAAGATATCTTCAAAATTTTTCAGTTGCTACAAAGTAATTATATCAGCAAAGACTGAGTTCAGTTGCTGAATCCAAGTAAATGTAATCAAATACAAGATTCTGCAAAATCCCAGGTAGATCGTGTCTCTAAATCCATGTATCAAATGTCAATGGTTTTGAATTACTTTTGGGGGAACAAAAAATAGACACACTGGTTATGTAAATCTCCTTAGGAAAATAGGATAAATAGATGGTGGATTACAGACAATCCTATTGATTCACTGGACTTATGGACTTTCGTGAAAGACAATAATAAGAACAAATACCAATGAAACAGCAAAAAAATATTTCGTTGCTAAAAAAAAAAAAAAAAGAACCCTAAATTACTCTGATCAACAAAATAGCTGTAGTTTATCCAATACAGTAATTATTTATAATAACCATTTACATTTAAAAACAGTTTCATTTAGCTTATTTCAAAAGAAAAATCCAAATCTTATCTATATTTTATCTACCTATAAAAACCAAAATCTATCACCCAAATCTACTGTATTAATACATCTTGGATCATTTTCTTATAATATTGATTTTTTTTTTTTAGCAGACATTTATTCATTTATCATTTAGAGCTCACAAAAAGAAACGTTTTCACTTTTAAAATTACTAAGTAAGTAATAATAAATTAAAAAAACAAAACAAACAAACAAAAAACATTTGTAGGTTGTTGTAATTCAAGTAAATCTGAATTCAGAAAAATAATACTTCGTCATGTTTTATTAATCAACGAGTCACACTTTATTAATTTTTATGAATTCAAAATCACGTTTTCAAGGTTTATGATGAAAATATTTGTTTCTGTTTCTGTTTTAATTCATGTTAATTATCAATATCTTTTAACGATGTGAAACAATGTTGATTCAACTTCCAGTAAAGAACAAGTAATAGATGATAATTAAGACATTTAAATTCAATTCTAGTTCTTATGAATTATTCAATTGGTGAATTATTCAATGTTTAAAGCCAGGGTTGTTTTATTTTCCTTAAAAATTCAAGTGGAACTAAATAAGAACAAGGAAGTTTAAAGGAAAAAAATAAAGATTAAAAAAAAAAAAGTTAGGATTTTAATAAACATTATTGATGGGGAAAAAAAAAACAGATTTTTAAAATTCTCTATAAACTTAATAATAATGATAATAAGGATTTTTTTTTTTTTTTTAGTAACTAAGAAATGAACTGATAGTTTTTCGTATTAAACAATGAAGATCTATTTACAATCGATTTACTAAAATCAAAAAGATTTTAATAATGAGAGCAAAATCTACAAATGTTTAGTCTTAATTAAAAATTAATAAAGATGTTTCAAACTATTTGTTTTGTCATAACAGAATTTTTTATAATTTGATCTTAAAGAATAATTAAGTGAAAATCGACAAAGAAGAAGTAATTGATCTGAAAACAATTATTCGTAAATTATCTTTAAGTAACTTGTAATCTAAGTGAGCCCTGGAACCGAGTGCTAAGAGCGATTGGGTGCGGGTTCGATCCCCGGCTTCGGCGGAGGGCGGATATTTGCTCCATTCTCCTCCAAACGGATCCTATGGCTTACCAGCCCTCTGTAGAATGGGTTTCTTTCCAGGAGAGCAATGCGCTGACCACCCGGCCTCATCTCAGTCCCGGTCACTAAAACGTTGGAGCCTCATCTTCAACGCCCCGATGCGCTAAAGTGAGTTCTAATAGAACTTTTGTCATTCTTACAAAAAGATCTTAGAGATTAAATTCCTTGCTGAAGGTTTGAATGTCTTTATTTTGTGAGTTAATGGATCATTTCTTGTTTAAAAAAGTTTTTATTATTAAACATGACAGCGACGACATGAACTGTATTTCGTGAGAAGGGATTGTTTTTCTAAAGGAGAAGAGAAATGAGTTAATTTGCATTCACTCTACATACAAAGAAAAACAAGACGTCATCGACAGAAATGAAGTTCATTTTATTGCTTGGTCTTCGCTAAATCAGTTCGAAAATTTGAATGAAAAAAAAAATGATTCAAATCACGGTGCGTTTCAAGTTGTCTTATCGAAAGATTTAATTAGGTTTCTTTTCCCGCCATTGAATTATAATGTGAATAGAAAATTGAGGGAGGAAAGGAATTCGAAATCATCTTTATAGTTGACGGAAACATGGAACACGGAGAAGGAAAGGCAAGTTTAAATTTCGTTCCCAGGTTTTAGACTTGGAATTCATGCAATTAGAACTGAACAAACATCCAAGAAGAATTGATCAATTTTTGAAAGAATTCATTACTGAGAATTAGAAAATCTACTTTGAAGTTAAATTTTAACTTTAAAAATAAACATATACTTCTGACTTAACCATTTCTTTTACATACATAAACTTTACATAGGTTTTTATATCAGCGTATAAAGAAATGTTACGTCTAAAATCACTATTAGAAATTCTGATGTTCTATCAACCGTCTATTACCAGCAGTAGATTTCCAAAATAATTTCAAACCTTTTAGGTTGAGCTCTTCAAGAGCAACCTAATAATTTGCCCCAATTATTATTCACTTGTTACAGTATATCTTTACGTGTATTTTTGGTGGGGAATAAATGATATCAATTCTTCATGTTCGTGGCATGTTTGCTTTGGATGTTGATGGAAATAAGTATTATTTACTGAATTTCTAGACGGATGTGTGTTCCAATCGCTGATTAGTCAAAATTCACCCTCACAACCAAATAAGTATAATTTTGGTTCAGACGCAAATTCTTCGGGGGAAGACGCAATTGATAACTGCAGTGAAAGTATAGACTTCCCGGTAGAACTCATGGTCACAGTCCATTAAGCTAATCCCAGGTTAGCCTAAAGCTATCGTCTGTTTATTTGGTCACTCGGCAATGGATTGTGGTCTATTAAAGAGTATTTGCCGTAAAGCCTGATACTAATCATATGCAAATGTATGAATATAGGATTAAGGCATCTAATACGAAAACCTTCCTATAAAATGGATGATAATGTTGTCCTTATACGGCTACTAATAGTAGTTATGAAACAATTCTTCAGTGTTAAGAACCACTACAAAGACAATGGATTAGTTTCTTTTTGCTTTCCGTAGATCAGCCAGAAAAGGGCAACAAAGAAACGAATGAGATAATTCACAAACTGTCACAGTTCCAGCGAAGATCAAGGAAAAAATTAAGTGAAAAGAAAACGTAAGAAATATATTGATTAAACTTTACTGATTAAACTGACATTTTGAATTCGATGTGTTGACCAATCACATATTCCCACCACTACACTTTTTCTTATTTAAAAAGCCCAATGACCATTTTCTAATTTCCAAAACAAAATCTCTTTCCCTTGTTCTGGGAAACATTCCTACCAAGTTTTGATGCCTTTCATCCAATTTTATCCAGAAGAATCTAAATAGGAATCATTTCATTGGTGATTTTTATGAAAAGTAAGGCATTAGATATAACTACAGAAGTCAGGATTCTTTCCAGATTAAATAAAATGAAAATAAATAATAGGTTTCTGTTATAATAACCACATTAATACATAAATTACATATAATAACAGAAGGTGACAATGTAGAGCAACGGCTGTATTTTATTTCATCAACATATCAACGTTCTGCAAAATGCCGCCATTTGGTCCTTCGTAACTCTGTCATCAGTATAAGTTTATCGCAATTATAAAAATCAGACAATAGGATGTGATACGACTATCAACTCTACTCCTATCAATCCTATTTTAATTGCGATGAAATAGATCATAAAAAGAGAACGATATTCAAACAAACAAAACCTTCAACGGAGGTTTTTGGTGGTTTTTTTTCCTCCTGAAATAAAAACACGTGCATTACATTCAAATCAATAGAGAGAGAAATAAAAACTGATTGAAGTGAACTAATCATTAATCAAAAAGTGCCCAAAGGGAGAGAAAGTGATTGCGACCCAGTTGCCGCCTGCCCTGCTGCGGGGGCGTCTGAGGAAATAATCAGCATTCTCTGTTTCGATCGACCTTGACATTCCGGGTGTGAAAACTGTCCTCCTCCTCTGGAGTTAACTTACTTCTAACAACATCAAAGAATAACAACGAATTAACTCCTTTTCTGGTGAAATGTTTCCATTCACGAATCATATCTTTCTCTAATTCCGTGACGCAAACACTCTTCTATTATAATTTGACATTTCGATGATCTGATTTTGTTTTGGTGACCTATAGAGAGAGAGAGAGAAGTGAAAGGTAAAAATACCTAGTAATTAAATGAGTCATTTTACACGAAGATCCAGAATTATTTTGTGAGTGGGTGGAAAGGAAGTCGGAAATCAAAAGAATATATTATAGATAAAAAAAGTAGAAATTTTAGATTAACATAAATATCAACTTCCAATGCTATAATATGAAAGCATTACATTAAGCTTTTTATATTACAGAAAAAGAAAGTATTACATTATAAAAAAGGAAAGAAAATATTAAGCTTTTTACTTTTATTCATTCTTAATCTATTAACTATATCCAAACAGTTTAACTAAAAAATTAAAAGATTTCTTTCATTGCAAACAAATTAAACGAATCAATCTTCATTTGCATTTGTATCTAGAATTATTATTATGATTATTATTATTATTATTATTATTATTATCATTTAAAAAAATAAATGGGTTAACGTGCTGACGAATTTCATTGAAAATGTCCGTAAAGCCCAGCACAGAATAAACAAAAACACAATTGCCTTTTCCGATTCATTTTACGGGGAGGATTAGGGAACAGCTGTTTCACCCTTCTACGGGATCATCAGCCGTAGAATCATCAGCCATTTGTTTATAGCCCTTTGCCTTTGGGAGGTCACAGCCAGGTTGGCTGTTGACTTTACCATAGGATGCGCCTTTCTGATTCATTTTATCGAGGGAGGCGGTTAGGGCTGATGATCCCGTAGAAGGGTGAAACAGCTGTTTCCTAATCCTCCCCGTAAAATGAATCGGAAAAGGCAATTGTGTTTTTGTTTATTCTGTGCTGGGCTTTACGGACATTTTCAATATTATTATTATTTGTTAATGTATTTTATTCATGATGCAGTTTAAAAAACAAAAGCACTCAACAGCCCAGGCCATAGAAAATGGAAAATCCATTTTATAAATTACGTAATAAGATTTACTTATTAGACCATTTTTTGGAATTTAAGATTATATCATAACTGTTGATAAATTCAAGATTGTAAAAATGTCACTTACACCAACTGTAGATAATCCACATTTTCAAAGCTTTATTAAAAATCAGTTTTCTTTTTCTTACATTGGATGAAGCGCCGCGTGTTTGGTTTATCACAAGATTCCTTTATTGGGTTGGTATCAAATGGGATTCCAGTGGTTTAAGTTCGTCTTCAAGTTGTAAATGACAGCGATTTAGAGAAATAATGTATAATTTCGTCTGTGGATTAGACGTCGAAAGAAGAAATAAAAGACAGTTAGGAAGAAAATTGGTACAATTTACTTGTCTGGCGATGAATGAGTTCCTAGTTTATTTCAATGAAACCGTCCATTATTTTCTCATAACGTCAAAGTGATTCTTTTCCACAGGAGTCAAGCAACATTAGAGCGATTTACTAAAGAGCCAAAAATATATCACAACTGAAGGGAAAATAAAACAAACAGTTCGTAATCAAAAGTATTGGTTTCATAACGAAAAAATAAAAACACATGTTAAGGTTTATTATTATGTTCGTTATTAATTTAAATTGTGGTGAATTCCTGTTATACGCAGTTAAAGTAAAGAATCGGAAAACTGCTGCGTACTTTTGATTTAGATTTGCTGTAGAAAGAGTCCTAAAAAAAGAGGATTGAAAGAAATAATAATAATAATAATAATAATAATAATAATAATAATAATAATAATAATAATAATAATTGACTGATTGGAGGAGATGACGAAGATGGCGCGCGAAGAAGAGATTTCGTAACTGAATAAATTTTATTAATTTGACGCTTCTTCTTAAAATTGTCTGAGTAACATCCCTACAGCTTTGTAAAGCATTTCAAAGTATTTCGATACTTCAGATGTAGTAAACACATATAGACTCCTTGATACATTGATATTTAATAGTTTTCATAAAAACAAAATAATCTTGTTAATTACTGAATTTATCATTGAATTGTCAAAGGTTAGTAACAAAAATCAGAAAGCAAATAACTTTATTAAGCAGATGAAATGTAAATTAAATATTTAATTTATATTTAAATAACTATTTTTTTCTTTCATTTCTCACAAGTGGTGGCGCAATAGCCGCCTCACTTCTCTGCATTCAAGCAATCTCATTTTTTGTGTTCTAAAGTGAAATCTCAAAACTAATATTTATATTAAAATCTGTTTAGAAGTTAAGACTTTATCTTGTGAATAAACAGAAGAAATTATAATTAACACTTAACTAACTGACGTTGGAAAAAAAAAATAGTTTTTTTTTTTTTTTTTCAATGATTACCAACGGACTAGCGAGAATAGTGAGAAAAATACAGAGTCCTAATGATAATGTACTGTTTATTTTACATTATTATTATAAATTAGTGTATTTCTGTTTGT
The DNA here is from genome assembly GCA_023159025.1 of Thereuonema tuberculata. Taxonomy (NCBI): domain Eukaryota; kingdom Metazoa; phylum Arthropoda; class Chilopoda; order Scutigeromorpha; family Scutigeridae; genus Thereuonema; species Thereuonema tuberculata. The sequence goes on from JAFIDM010014012.1 coordinate 7,580,096, forward strand.
TTATCTGTTGTTTGTCTTTTTCATTTTTTGTTTTTGCTTTATCATAAATAAAATCAAAAAGATGGAAAACGTACCATTAACAAAAATGCATATTTACAGAATATTTACAATTCACCCTTAATTTGAATCTCATTTTGTCAATTAAAGAATAGATTTTCCTTCTAATCTTTGATAATGAATCGGTTTTAGTGATTGTTGATTTATGAAGCATCTTTTGTTCTGTATTTGGTCAACGAATGACGATGTAACCTACATTAGAAAAGGAAACAGAATTACACTGAGTCACTGCACCATAAAATAAGGTTGACAACATATTACAAGATAAAGACCACGGCAGCATTCGAGGAACTCTTTAAGTAAAGAAAGGCTTCTTATACATCATTCACTCTTTATGTAATTATGCTAATGCTTTTAAATTCCAAATATTTCTCAGAATTTTTCAAGGATTTTCGAAAACACGCAAACAAACAAATGGAATGATACAACTGAAACACATTTTTTTTAAGGCCCAAATACTGTAGCAATTTTAAAAAAAAATTAGATTTTATTTCTTTTCCTTGCTGGAAAGATCTGAAAAGTTTCAATGTATTTCATTTCCACTTTTTCTTCATTGTTTTCACAATTTTGAGTAATTAGTAAAATGCAAACACACAGATTATTAGTAAATCATGAGAACTGTCCAAATAGAAACAACCTATCTTTTGATTTAATTCTCAAATTCAGAGAAATTAAACGGATTAATTCAACTACTTTCAATTCATGGAGAAGCTACGAGAAGGTTTCTTTCAATGAGAGCTATTATTTAAATTAATAAAAAGCCAACACACAATTTCAAAATAAAATTTTTAGTTTATAAAAAGTTAAAAAAAGCTACAAATACTTAACACGAAGCTTTCGGGCTCCTGTGCGGCAGACCCTGTTGATGAGGAGTCCGAAAAGAGTCCACACAGGAGATGGTTTATGTACATATTAGCTGCGTACCGTCGCTTCGCTCCGGAACCCTTGCATATACAGCATTAAAAAAAAACAAAAAAAACTTTATTTAGCAAATTAATATTGAGATCGGAGAATATATGACTTCCCAGCCCGTTGTAGCCTTCTCCCCTTAACTTAGGTGTATTGCGAGTTGGCGCCACACACATTTTTGCATGTATCTTGCAAATGCAGAAACGTTTGTGAATGACTGATATATCGTTCGATAAAACTTTCAAATACCAACATTTTCTCTTCCGACTTTTATACTTTTCGTTTAAATTGAGAAAAAGTCAAAATTTGACCCTTTAAAAGGCGACATCTTGGAAACCAAAAACTTTTTTCGAAAGATTTTTGTAGCATTTTGTTTGTCTTAAAAACAAAAGATCTACATTTTATCCATTTGCCTGACCAATCTATCTCTTATAGTTTGGTCACAAAATTGGAAAAACTTAAAGTCCTACGACAGAATGACGTTTTTATAATATATAATAATTGATTTCATAAGCCTAACTTTCCTTAGAAAAGTAGCTAAAAAAACTGATTAACAGGAAACGAAGTTAATTTCACTTAAAAAATGTGAATTATTTACTAGTATTTTCATTTTTAAAAATTGATTCTTATTTACAGATTATGTCTTGTAAATACAAGAAAAAAACAAACAAAAAAACTTATATTAAAAATAAGTTAATAGTAATTTTGCTGTCCTTTAGAGGAAATAGAGATTTTCTTGTAAAAACTATTGGACCAATAAATAAAGAGTTACTCATTACATCCTTGAGAGAGTAACCTATCATTGATCACCATTTACTAAAGTTTTTCCAGTTTCCACAAAAGGAGTCATATTAAGAGCCACTGCTCAGATACAAAAACTCCATATAATAGGTTTTTCCTATTAAGTCTTACATGTTAAAAACTGTTATTTTATAAATGTATGTGGACTTTTTCGAATTTCTTTATGAGAAGTTGCTGTTTACATAAGCTATCCGTTAAGAAAAATTAGTAGAGTCATTTCTCAATAGAGCAGCTAATAGTGACCATGTCTTACATACTAATAAACAACTACTGACTGGGAAAAAAACTCAATCTGTTGAAGGAGTTCAAGTTTGCTTTGGTGTGAGGGTCAGAATCGTGCTTTGTTTCAAACACAAGAGAACAAACCTGAAAGAAGAAAAGGCTACTGGATCAGAAAAGGCCAAAGGGACGCAACAACAGATAAAGAAGAAAAACTTATTTCAAGAATTAAAAGGAACTTTTAAAAAATTAATTCACAAGTTAGAAAAGTAAAATTCATAATAGAATGAACTTTGTACTTACGCCTAACACAAACGAAAAATAGGAAAGTAGTGGGAAGTTTTCAAGATTCTCTTCTCTCAGATGGATGCTGTAGCGTTTTTCTGTATGAATTTAGTAACCGTTGACGAGCAACTATTCCTCATTACGTTATCAGAAAAAGGAGTTCGATTGCAAAAACTAATTTTCACAGCAAAGAGGAAAACTCTAAGAAATAAATATCAAATTTCTACTAAATAAACATTTTAATAACTCTTATAATATTTCTGTCAAATGTATTTTCTTTCTCTGTTAAGTATTTACCTTTTCCAGAATATTAAACATACAAAAAGAAAAGCTAATTTTTAAATATTATCAAATATTGTTATTCTATGTCTTATTTATATCTTCTTTATGTTTCTGGAGAATTCTTCATTGCCTCTACATAATGGCAATTGATCGCTTGATCAATTCTGTTTATGACAACGTGATTCTTGTCCTTGGCTTTTCGTGAAACCATATCCTTTCGATGTTCATTTAACCAAAGCAATTATTGCTGTGCTAATGTGTCCAATAAAAGGTTGTAAATTAGCTGAGTACAAGCCGTGAACAGCCGTGAATTCCGTCACCATCTCCATAAACCTACTTTCAATGAATATAAAACCCACAACAAAAAACGAAGACAAACACTGCCCTTGAATTGTCTCAGACAATCTTCTGCCTGTAATAAAATAATAAACCAACTGAAAGAATGGAAAAGTCTGTCTACTTACGCACACACACATATCTTTTGCTTTTACTAGTTATTAGAAAAAAATCCTAATTGCAAACTACATTTCCTAATTGCAAAAATCCTAACTACAAAACAAGATTATTAATAATAATTCTTAAACAATGCTGGGCATCATTAAAGCACAATGCAGGAAGTACAGACCACTGTGATAAGTTCTGGAGATCAGAAGTCTAGTAATCCTTTTGAATCTCGTGCAAAGAAAGCAGATATCCACATTTGAGAGAAGGTTTGGTAAACCCTAGAGCCTCTCCAGAGAAGAAATAACTAAGCAAAATTAGACTTCGACAACCGCACGAGGCTTCTCCACCCTGTAATTAACACCTGTATCACTTAATCTATTGTTAATTAACAATCAAAATAGAAACAAATAGGTAACTGAAGATGGATAAAAGTATCAGTTTTCTAAAAAGTAAACAGTATTGATAATCTAAAAATTCAAGTTGACTTCACATTCTAATTTACATTTAGTAAAGCACTTGATAAGATGTAAGTAAATAAGATTGGTAGGTTTGACATATCCATGAATCAGAATGACCTTAATTAGTTTGAAGATTGTTTGAATGTTGCCAATTATTTCTTATGGATAAAAGAACACTGATCTTCTTCCAAGTCAGATGATACAACAAAGTTAATCCAAAGGCAGCTTGTTTTGTAAGAAGTGAAACTAAAACTAAGATTAGGAAATTAACTCTCATGGGATTATCAAGTTTCAGATAGAATTGAACCTTTATGAAGCTGGTAATATCTGTTATCAAACAATTACATTCTTCATAAAATGATTAATCTTGATTAGATGGAATTTTCTTGTCTTAATTCCTGTCAGACAAATTGTAGAAGATCTTTTACAGTTTGTCTGATAAGCAGCAACAAAATTTTCAAACAGAATTTACAGACTCTGTACTTACTTTCTAAGAACTTTGCTTCTTCTTTAAGGTTTTTAAAAAAGATTTGCCATTTGGACGGAAAAAAAAGGTGCTTTTTCTTTGGTAATCCTTGGTGGTCTTTGAACGGATCATCCCACGTGAAACTAAGTTCCGCAAAGTACAGCCTTGAAAAACAAAACCAATTCATCATGGCCGTCATTTTGTAAGTAATCAAAAAAAAAAGTAAGACACGATCTTCATTTACAAATAACTACAAGCAACCAATCACCTCCAGAGCAACGCTTTAACAGTGTCTGAACCATTCCGTCATTTCCATTCGGAACCAGTAACCAACGATAACAGTGGAAGGAGTTCTCAATCTTTGACTGAAAATCTATTACTTTGAGAATCTATTATCAGACACAGCTTAATAGAAATAAAACAAAAGGTTTCAATTGCTAGAGAATAACAGTTGGTATCAGAGGTAGTAATTACTTTGTCTTCATCGCTTCGTACAATGATATCACAAGGATTTTACTATAAAACTTCATTATTCTTTTAATCAAAATTTAATGATTTTTTGCATTTTCCTATGTATTTTCTAGGGATTTGAATTTGAAACTACCAGAATTTGAAGATAAACATATGTCAGATAAACTTGTCAGATAAACTTAGTTACTCACTCTATTTTATTGAATTGCTAATTGAAAAGAATTAGTAAATTTGTAAAAGAATCGGCTAAAATAGATTCAATGAATATAAATCATAATTTACTAAAGATAATAACTTATTGAAAGTTACATTTATTCTCATATCATAAAACGACAGAAGCTAAAATTATATCAACAAAAACTTTATTTAACCTCAAGAGAAATTAACGTGCAAAAGGTTTAATTAAATCAAAAAATATAAACAAGGGCAGCACAACGAATAAATAAAATGGCTTTCTGGTTCAATTATGAGAGGGAATCGGGAACGGCCGTTTCGTCCTGTTAAGGGACTCATCAGCCCGATCCACCCTCCCCGATAAAAGAACCCAGAAAGGCAAGAACGTAAGTGAAGATCACCGCCACACCCGGCAGTGACCCCCGAAACCAAAAAACAACAAAAATTAAATTGTGCTTTTGCAGGACGAAACGGCCGTTCCCGATTCCCTCTCATAATTGAACCAGAAAGCCATTTTATTTATTCATTGTGCTGCCCTTGTTGATATTCTTTTGATTTAAAAACTTTATTTATTAATAATTATCTTCATGTGTTTAATATCTTTTTTTTATGCTAAATATAATTTATATTCTCTATTTACTCTTGACAAAAGAAGGAATGAATTACTCTTTCGAAAATTCTCCAATATGCTAAGAAGTAATTGTTCAGAAGGTGTTGAAGAACTCTTAGCATAAACTCCTTCAACCACTTGATCCCTAATTAAACTTTCCCGAAGAAATATGACGTAATCAGTCAGGCCAATTACAGCTTATATCTTTTTGACCGCAATACACGAATGATACGTAGGCGATGATCGAACTTCTTCGGTACATGACTATCCAGTTCTGGTACTTTACGATTTCCACAGCGACATAGATACGGAGAAACGAGCGAAAATTCATCAGCAAGCAAAAGCCCCTCTAAATGGGTTTCGTGCCAGCAATAACAAGGGGAGTAAAAGAAACACCCATGTGTAACTTATTATCTGTTATCTGTTTTCGGTGCAGATAACGGATAATGAATGTCTGAAGTAAAGTAATCATAAAGATTAATCCATTTCAGTAGACATCTATATCTAAAATAACATTATTCAAAATGACAAGAGAATATAAACGAAAACTAATTGTACAGTGTTTGGTTTGATTTTTTGTTTGTTTGCAGATGAGTTACTGCTTCCTAATTTTAATTTATATAAAAGTTATCCTATGAAAACAAATTCAAAATCCTATTAGTTAATTATGAAAAAAAAAGAAAGAAAATATATTGATTCTTAACTACTACTTAACTATATAGTATGACGGATTCAATTCAAGTCATTGTTTTTGTTTCCCTATGAACTATATTGACATTAATTCCTTTGCTTAAATGCGCAAACGAAGCATTTCCTTGATGTAAATCCATGAAGGATAATCTTTGTAGCTTAGAATTGTTTGCAGAAAAGATTACAAATTACTGCAGATTCTTCTTAAAAGAAATTACAGATAATTTCAAAAGATCTATTTTAGTAAATCATGATTTCCTACCTTTGCCAATAGAATAATTCAAGTAAGATAACAAATGCATATATTACATATAAATTAACAACACAGATTTCTTGAATATCACAACACTATTTTGGTGTTGTACCCATACTGAAGATTGTTGGAATTTTTATCAAAATTGGTAAGCGAAATAACAAAGGGAAAAGTGCTTAGCGAGTAAAGTTCTTGGTTATTTCACAAACTTTTCTTGTAAAAATTATTCCTTGCTCGGAAGAATTCAGTAAATTACTTTTTCTCGCTCAAAGAGAATGAATTGATAAGAATTACTTATTTTGTGACTAAGTTGTGGTTTTGTTTTTCAGAGATGCGTCAATGTAATACGTTTCTGTTTGTTTAATCTTACCTTGGTTTAATAGGAGACACGGGGCATCAGTGTCCCATAAATTCATCAACATCGGTCCATATTTGGGTTCCATCAACACAAGGAATTCCACTGAGAAAAAGGTCCTGTGTTGGTCTTCTGTCAAGGATATTTCCTCGAAATCTCACGAAAAAAAAAATAGCAGCCAAAAATATACCAAGGTTGGGGGTGGGGGACAAACCAAACCACCCTTCACCGGAATTCTCAAATAAGCTCAAAATAAGGAATTCAAATACAATATAAAATAGAAAACGAATCACTTGTGTTTATTACAAATATTATTCAAAAAATATTGCAATAAAATTAGATCTTTTAAATCAAATTTAGATTTGTCGTATCTGGCGGACATTTTGTGTTTAAAAAATATGTAAAAAACAAATCCAAAAAAAAACCAACTTCATTTAATATATCTCAATACACAGTTTAGAAAAAAAAATAAAATAATTTAACTATAAATACTAAACTAGATTTTAAGAAAGAACAGAGTTTCTGTCTTGCTTGTTAGATCTAATAAATAAAAAAAAAAAAATAGTATTTAGGGAAAGAAATAAATTCAACAGAAAGTAATAATGGAACTATAACTAATAAGCTGTAATTAAACTTTAACAAGAAAAAAAAATTAATTAATATTATAAAACCGCAACACAAATTTTTCTTTTACTGAAAAGAATCAGTGATATAAGAATCATTTTAAAGCTACTAAACTGAGATTTTTTTTTTTTTATTAAATTTCTAAAGCATCCTAGGATGCCGTTGTTTCGTGATTAATCAAAATAATTTATGAAATTAGCTTAAAATTTAGAACTATTCGTCTGATGTAACAATTGAAGAATAACAATTGTTATTCTTCGAGTAAAGATTTGAATTTCTTTACAAATATATTAGGATATGTAATTATAGTGAATACAGATATTAAGAAAAAGTTTAAGTGTATTTATAATTAATAAGGTTATTCATTTTATAGAAAAAAATTATTTTACAGGGAAATTTAAACATCAAATGTTAAATTGTTAAAAAATAAATTTTACACAAAACATTTTACTGTACAATTTTAATATCATCAATATCACCGGATCTTTTGTCTCTATATATTCCTTCATTAGATTACGTTACTTATTCCTTCCTATTTTGTTAATTACTTTCTTTTTTAATAACTTTTAGTTATTTTATTATTAAACATCTCAATATCATAAGTAATTGATTAAAAAAAATAATGAAAATCCCTGGCATTTGTTACTCTTTTTTTTTATTGGGAATTTCTTTTGTGTCCTTGTTCGCTTACCCTGACCCCAGGTGTGATTAATAGTGTGGTCAGAATTCTTTTTTTAGTTTTCTCAATCACTTTTTTTCCTCTCTCTTTCTTCTTGCTTTATAGTTCCTGTTTTAATGTGACCAAAATAGTCCCTCAGTTGGCTTTGATTGGTTTCTCCTATCATTCTTTTATTCCTGATAATTGCAACGTAAATCTTAATAATTCCTTTATTTGCAAACGGAAATTAAGCTCAAAGAGTGACTGAGAATTCAGAGCGGGAAATCCACTGATCAACATCAGTCGACTTCAAAAGATAACAACTCAGTTAGGGAACGTGTTCCGAAAGTTTCCGATTTTTTGTTTTCCCTGAGGATTAATTTGTAATTAGAGATAAATATTTCGTTGTTAGTACAAAGAATCTCAAAACAGCCCATGATGCGGAAACACTGGTTTATACTTCAAAATTCCAACAAGTTCGGACATGTATCAAGTATATTAATAAGAATAAACAACGTTCAGCAATGTAAATGCAATTGAATCAATATTTAATGACCGTTAATTTATTTTATTTCACTAAATAAGTTCTAATGTTGTGTCTTTAGTCATTAAAACATTTAGATATCAAAATTAGACTAGGTAAATGTCTAAAGATCCTATCCTATATATACACGAAAGCGGAAATCTGTAAGTTTGTCTGTCATTCAATCACGCCTCAACAGCATAATCTATCTGAATGAAATTTTGCACGCAGATAGTCTATGACAGGCGGAAGGATATAGGCTACTTTTCATTCCGGACGATCAAATAGTTCCCGTGGGATACGATTCTATATCTATACGGCATTACAGCAAATCTGAATGAAAAGCTTCCCAAACTAGTCAATAGAACTGCTACCGCAGTTTTAAATCGCTCTGTGGTTTGGTGAACAAACACTGCAATTAAAACATTCTCACACCTGTCGATAGATGGCGCTAGCGCTGTTTTAATGAGTGATTTAAGGAGATTATTTGCAGACGCGGACCAAGATTAACTCACGAGTTACCTGATAATTCTATTAGGCGATGTATACGTTGATAAATATACGATACGGTTCCCTCCCATTTACGATTTTTGTTTTCGAAATTTCCGAATGTAAAATAATATCGAAAAGGGTGCAATAGGGATAGGCTTTAATTTTCGGATTTTCCAAGTGTTCAATGCTTTTGTCTAATAAATATTAGTGCATAAAAGAAAGGTAAATCTAGCTCAGTTCTTAACTTTCAATATTTCAAATTCTTTTAATAAGAGAAACTTGTTTAATAGATTTTTACGATCACATGACAAGAAATGCAAACTTTAAACGCTATATTTGAAACATAACATATTATTAATCACTTTACTTTTATATTTGAAATAGTAAAGTAGTTTTAATAAATCCGCAACTCCAAACAATATACAGGACATTAAACTCGATAACCAATATTTCGTCTTTTAGTGTTCAAAGACTTTCTCAAGGTGATCGTACATCTATTAAACAAGTTTCTCTTATTAAAAGAACCTTGAGAAAGTCTTTGAATACTAAAAGTATCGAGTTTGATGTCCTGTGCATTTTTTGGAGTTGCGGATTTATTAAGATAGCAATCGAGTAAGATGTTTTATATGGAGTAAAGTAGTTTGATAACAGTTTCTTGCTTAATTTCGTAAATATGATGAATGACTTAAGAGTGAAGTTTGTTTGTTTAATTGCAAGCATATTTCAACGTGTGATTTGTTTTAGTGAAGCAAGATGAATAAGCAACACCAGAAATATGTAATCAAATTGAAAACAAGTCGTGAACAAGAAAGGGACACATACACAGAAGATTGAAGAAACACCCAAGTCCCTGCCGGGTTTGGGGAATGTCGGTCACATGACAGGCGCCGCCTTGACCACACAGCTGTAGAATGAGATTTAGATTCATTATGTTTTATTTTATGTTTAAAACTGCTTCCATTCAGGTTTTATCTCTTTAGTTAATTTATACAAATAGTTTAAAATTCTCTTAACTGAGATAATCATAAGTGGGTAAAACTGTGATGTTTTTGGAATAGTTTTTAATAAAAACAGTAAAGTAGAAAAAACTAGAAATATTTATGAAATGCCTTTCTATTAAAATTTTTAGCCAAACGAGAATGAAGCGTCTGAATGAACTCCGTTGTAATCACAAAGTGCAGAAGCTCCTACGTCGCTTACATAATAATGGACCGCACCTTTCAAACCGATGCAATAAATAAATCGACGTCGAAATAAATCAACGCTTGTTGGCATTTAACATTCACGACAGCAGTTCAATCAGAGAGAGGAAAAAATTAACACACGTCATTTGGAAAATAACTGAAACTGCAAAAGGTAGCAGAGGCCATTAGTGTGCTTGTCCAGTGGCCGGAATGTTGATAGCGCGTTTTGCGTCATTCTGGACCTTGTAATAAAAAAAAAACAAGGAGGGTTGGTTGAAAGGGCCAACATTTATTAATGACATATTCCCTACAAAGTGCTGCGAAGGACAAAAATCTAAAGAAATTTATTTACTTTCGCTATTTGTATTTCCATTCCTGTTTTGGAATTGACAAGTTTAGCATAAAAAAAGCAAACAACTCAAAATAAATAATAAAAAAAATAAAAAAATAAATAAATAAATAAATAAATAAATAAATAAATAAATAAATAAATAAAATAAAATAAAATGAAGTAAATTGTAATTACCAAAAACGTATGTTTTTATATGTTTAACGTACATAATTTATTTTTACCTGAACTTCGATAGAATTATAATTTCTTTCTTTTCCAGTCATTCTTTTGCTATTTTCTTATTTAGCAAGAGAAAAGTTAGTCTCATTATTTAACTTTGAATAAAAAATCTGTGAAATAAATTTTCTGTATTTCTTATTTCTTCTTATAATTTAAAAACAACTTACTATTTCTATATGCATATTAATCTCATATTAATAAATCATTCAACCTCCCGCAATGGAAATGTATTACGCTTCCGTTTTATGTGTATATACATCGTAGGATAACATTGCAGGAGTTACAGAAAATTGCCATTCCTTGTCAGAAAATAATTCTTAATTAAACACTTTCTTTAAATAAGTCTAGTATAACACTTTGTACTGTGAATTGTTTGAAAAATAATAATATCATTTTATATTTGAATTAATACAAGATAAGTGTTTACAAAAGGTTAAAACTTCCTTTCAATATCTGACACCCTTAATCCTGCCTCTTCTTTCTGTTGTCAATTTCCATAAAATACGATATTATTAGTGTTATATCCAATTCACACTGTATTAACAAATATTTAAAATAAGTGTTCAAGTTAAAGACTATTTTCTGAAACAGAGTGGTAAATCGTACGTCTACCGAAATGCTTTCACGTTAAGAGGATGCGACCTCTGCTTACATGATTTAACTTCTGCTAATGTGACAAAACATTCGTTTCTTGAACAGACCTAAATCTAATAGCAAACAAATTCAGCAGAATAGATAATTTTAATTTCTTAAAACTAACGGGAGATTCAGGAAATAATTATTTTAAAATAAGTATTGGACAGTCGTTGCCTCACTTAACTTTGTTTTACAAAGATTTAGAATAAGCAGACCTAACTCCACAAATCACAAGATAGCAATTATAGGAAAGAATTATTGCAAATATTAATTTCTAATACATTTAAATTAGAAACTTCGCCTCTAAAAGTATATAATAATTGCATTATTTTCTTGCAAAGCAACCACTGGAATCCTGAGTGGAAATATATGTTAAGTACTTGAAAAAAAAAATGATTAAATTAATTAGGTCGCCAAAACATGATCAGAATAACTCGATTGGTCTGGATTCGATTCTTGATGGATGTTTCAATTCAGTTACTTCTTTAATTCTCATTTTCATTAATATTTTTTTTTGTGATAAATCTAATCAAATACAAAAATTTTATTTGGATAAATGAAATTAAGAGAAAAAAATTCGATGAAACCAATAACGCTATATTTTTATACATTATTAAATATCAAGCAGAGAAGAAGTTTATTGATGAATCTAATGTATATTTTTGTAAAGTTTGTCTATTTTATCATTCAGTATTTCAGTTATGAAGATAACAAGGACGAATAGAATTAGAACCTAACTGAATAGATTGTTTGAAGAAAAGACAAGAAGATATCAAATCAACAAATAAAATTATTTATCCAACTCCAGGACAGATTTCATAGATGGCTATAAAAATAAATAAATAAAAAAATCTGAATAATCAAAATATAAAATTATTTATCGTATCGTATCTTCCCTTCTTCCGTGTTCTTCTGCATGCTCAAAGGACTTTAGATTTCCCATCACCGCGAACCCCTAGAAGCATCCTTTTTAATATCCTGGGAAAGATACTAAGGTGGTCTCCAATTTGCCTTCCTCAGGAAACCATTATGGTATGAGATCTGAAGGGAAGAAGCAGACAAACACAGGGAAGAAACAAAGATAAGAAACATCCATGCCAAAGCCGGGATTCGAACTCAGGTTCCTACACATCCGTCTCGTGAAAGGCCTCCGCATTGACTTCAAGGCTATTGCGGAACGGGTGTTTATCGTACAGCATTCATTAATAATTGGAAAAAAAATGAAGTCGTGACATGTTATTGAGAAGGCTTAGACAAACTGAGAAGTTTGTTGCAATTTTCAGGAAATTCATTTCTTTTTTGTTTGTTTTTTAATCGGAAGGAAATCTCTAGAAAAAGAAAAACCATTTAATTCTTATTCAAAACGAAGTCCAGACACTAGGAATACAAGATGCTAAACTGATGACGGTAGATGTTAGAGAACAATCCAGAAAGGAACTAATTATCAGAACCTAACAATCTAATGCCCTATTTAAGTAATATTCCTAATTCCTTTATGATTTCAATTTAATCTTATTAGTAGGCTAATGAAATTAACGAAAGACAATCATAGCCTTTCAGAAGAAACTCTTTCTATTTCTTTCTTTTTTCTTTTATTATTTGAAGCAAGGCCAAAACTTGTTCTTCCACTTAAGTCTGTATCTGGCCGAGTCTTAATTACACTCAGTTTGAATCAAGAAATAATAATATCCCAGAAGGATTGTATCCATCAAAAACAAAAACTATTTACTTTCATAACAAAATGTTACATTTCTTTCCTTATCTTTAATAACAAGAATTCAACATCAGAAATCAGAGTTTATTATGTAAATCCGTAAATTATTAATTCCAAGTATTAATCATAAATTTTTCGTAATTTACTTATTAACTATAAAAATTAAATATTTTCATCCAGATACTTTTTCTATTAAAATATGATAGTTAGATAAATATGATTGGGAGTTTTCTTCACTTTGTTTCTGTGAAAGTAGGAACCTTTAGGATGAGTCACGAGTAGCTCAAAACAGCATAAATACTTTTTTAATAAAAAAAAAGACAAAAAACAAAGACATGCAATATATCTGCAACTTTGACTATAGCTTTCGTTAGTTTCTCACTGCTAAACACATTTATAATAATAAGTAGATGAGTGAAGCCAGTCTCTTCATTCTCAATTAGATCGTATCTTGTGAACAGTTTTACTCAAACTCTACAGTAGCTAGAAATTTGAAATTTTGCATGCTCACGTAGAAATCCATGTAGAAGTACACAATCATATTTCAAACTGTAAATGTTATAAGAATTATTTGTTTTTAAAACCTTGGGAAGAAATCATAAGAAAAGAATCATTAGTTCTTTAATCGAAATAAAAATTTGTAATTTCTAATAATCGTAGAGCATCGTAGCATTAACACTTTTAAATGTCGTCAATCTTAACATGTAAGTTATATACATTTCTGCAAATTTTCGAAAGTGATTTTGATTGTGCGTGATTCTACTCAAAGCCAGGATTTGTGCTAGTAATAATAATTTGTTTATTGTTTGAATAATAAAATACAATAAAGTCCGTTAGAATTTACTAGCAACAGGTGCTTCTTTGAGATATAAATATGGTTTAAAAAAATATCAGTTTTTACAAGTTTATTAAATTAAGAATATATATATATATATATAATTTAGAAATATTTTGAATTATTTAAGATTTCTTCCTCATCAACAGGTTCTAACATTAATATCAAGAAAATATATTAATTATCTTTGTTTCGAAATATAATATTTCAGCCGGGTAAATCATTTCATATATTCATAAAAAAAAAATAAAAAAAAATGTCAGTAATTCATTGAGAAAATTCTACATTAACGATTCATTCGTTTTATATTTACATTATTATAAGTTAAACTTACATATTACCTTTACTTGTTTTACAGTAAGTAAATATTAAAACTGTAATAAGTAACAAAGAGCAACTAAATTTTTAATTTCTTCTTTGATATAAACAAGTTACTAGTTGCAACCCGTGAAATATTCACGGAAATAAAACAAATACTACATTTTTGAAATACCGTGAAAGACCATCGTTATATGATTCTTGATTTTTTAATATCAACAAGCTTTCCTGGCACTTTCGGCGACAAAAGTAGGCTCCTGGCACTTTCTGCCCTAATATAATAGGCTCCTCCAAATTGAGCCTATGAGAGAGTGCCCCAGAATGCCTTACAGGGGCGTAGGAATTATTTCACCAACATTAATTAAATCAACTAATTTTTCTTTTCAAAAAGAGATCTGTAAGTGTATTTTTAAAATTAAAATACACTAACAAAATTTAAAATACACTTTAAAATAGTCTCTCTCCGACTCTCCCCGCTCTCTGCATTTTGATGACAAACATACATCCATTTTTTGCCTATTAATAGTATAATTATTTTTTAAACGTTACAATAACGTATTAGAAATGTACACTTACAAAATATCATGATCAATTCATTATTATAAAAAATAATTGTTTATTATCTTAAAAAAAAAAATAGCTTCGTTTGTCGTTCATTTATAAGAGAATGTGTTTATATTTTTTCAAATAAAAGAGATATAGGAAAAAGAAAAAGAAATAGATAAAAGAAATATATAGTTTCCCCTACTTAAAAAAAAAAAAAAGCAAAGTTCTCCTACCGACTATAAGAAAACGTGCTCAGAATAGAAATGTTGGAGGAAATGATCCGATCCATCTCATATTATTCCAGTCCACAGTCAGAGTGTTGCCTTCCCAGGAGAGATCATAAAGAAAACAAATGGATTCCTTTAGAAAGGAAAGGTTTCCCAAGAATCGCACTGGACTATCGAAAGAATTTTAAGGAACACATTTTCAATTAAAAAAAACAAATTCGAATGATAAATTGCCCAAAATTTTATTTGTAGAATTTATCATTTAAAAAAATTCTGTGTACAGAAATTTACATAAATCAGGGCCTACTTAGGAACTTAGATATAAGTGAAAATAATTTTATCATAAACAAGTCATTGTAAATAACTGTAGAACAATTTGGTTACTTTTAATCTGAATTACAGTTAGTTTATGAAAATCGCTTCACAATAAAGTTAGTAAGGATTTGAAAGTATTTTTTCAGTGAATAATTCTTCGCAATCAAATTGAGTTAAAGTTTAAAAAGCCAAGAATTTGCGTTAATCAAAATAACACAAAATAAAATTCACTGAATTTAACGTAATATAACGTAAAAATTTATGTCTAATCAGTTTTTATTTTACCTATACTTGAAACTCGGAAATAGCTTCAAAATTTTGAAGTAAGATTTTACATTACATTTATTATTTGTTAATCACAAGACCATTCGCATCTTCTTATTTGCATAATGAAAAACTTAAGGATAGACTCAAGATTCACTTTCATCGGGAAAGAAGTGAAAGGTCAGCCAACACTTATGATCCTCCCAGTGATGGTCCGATTTGACAGAGGGCTGGATGCACCCTGGGGTCGTCTGGAGAAGAAATCACTAGATAAAAAATCCGTTGTCGAGGTTAAATCCTTATGGGGGGGGGGTCAATCATCTGAGATACAAGAAAATGAACTTCCTCAATAATTGGTTGAAATATTAAGCAACTGAAATTGTACGAAAATAAGAAGATTAGTGAGTGAAATTTTCGAACTGAAGGTCACATAGGCAGAAGACACTGAACGAATTGAAATAGAAATCAATAAAGATAAAACAAAATAAATAACTAAATAATTTTAACGTGCAGATATATGATATAGTGAAGAAAATACAAAACTGCACATAAGTAAACAAAAGGTGCAATGTGAAGTTTTGTGTTTTCTTCAAAATAAATAACTTGTTTGATATTTCAATACCTACTTTATTTTATCTCATCTTTATTGAATTTATACTTTTTTATTTTCTTAATGTGGGGAAGAAAGGGATTGTGTAGCTTTTGATGACACAGATGCTAATCTACAATATTATGTTAGGAAAGATCAATTTAAAGACTGAAAATCAATTCGTAGTTCAAACATAAATAGACTGATAGGAACAGAATTTGTAAAATTATTATAAAATTCGAATGAACAGACAAGTGTTTAACGGGATGTTCTTGTGTCTTTGGAGACGGTACGAAATATGTTTCTTTATTCATTGAGAAGCAGCTGTTGAGGGCGGAAAGGCCCCGACGAATGAATAGAGCGTTGAAATTGTCATAAATTGCCTTCTGAGACTTACACCCACCCACGATTCAGGCTCTGGGAACCTTACGCTGATTCATCAACAACATCGAAACCCAACGCTCGACTGCCTTGATTTTGTTGGAGCTTTTCTTGTTAATATCGTGTTTACATAAGTTGGGCATTTCCTCTTAGAAAAACGAATGTTTCTAATTGTTCCAACCAACTCTTTCCCGGATTTACTAAATTCTACAGAACGGTAACGTGATTTGAGTAGAAATGTCGCGTTGTCTTCTGTTATTTTTTTGTATCAACGGATGACAAGATCAGATTTCGAAAAGAAGAAGCCGTTTTCACTTAGAAGACAATTTCACTTCTGTAGGAAAATGACTCAACACTGGAATAAACATTCGAGAACAAAAGAGTTACAGTGAGGGATTGTGGGAAGTTTATCTTCAGGCTTGTATAAAATACCGAAATCCTTAGAAAAATCTATATCAAATTTACAATTTCTTCTCTAGACTTAAGTGCTTTGGTCGTAAAATTTGTTCAGGAAAATTTCGCTTATGCAAATTAAGTATGTTTAAACCAGAGTTTCTCAATCGTTTTTACTCGTGACCCTTCCTGAGTCTTATTTATTGCTCTGTTCCGTTTACATAATAATAATTATATAAGTGTTCATATATATTATTGAGGAATTGAAGGCCATCACACATCTCAATTAAAAATAAAATATATGTACAATTAAAATACAAGTACTGTCAAGTGATTGGAATATAATAAGTTTCTGAATATAAGGCCTAGAATCCATTGGAACATGTGCTATCAGACGGTTCCATTGAAAGTCAGGGGACAAGACAAAGCTTCATTGGACATGACAAGATGGGGGGGGGGGGGGGCATAAAATTAATAAAATTTGTGCATAAAAACAAAATAAGTTACAAACACTTATGAAACCCATACTGTGGAATGCATTTTATTTTTAATTGAGATGCGTGGTGGCCTTAAATTCCTCAATAATTCAACTTACACACGTTAATTACTTGAAATGTTCAATTTTATATAGTAATATAACCATTTAATTTTTTTCACAACAAACTTAAACCTATCAAATCTTTTAAAAAAGGGTTTTTCTTTTGTTTGTTGATTCTATTGTTGTTATTGTTGTAGATTACAATATTTGGTTTCAGTTTTCATTAAGTTTTTAGATGTATTACAATTGAGACAGAAAATTAAGTCAATAAATACTGATCTTTGATGCTATTTATCTTCTACCCTAATAGTTCCTCAATCTTTTTTGTTCCCTGACCCTCATAGCTATTAACACTCATATTAATAAGAGTCTATGTGTAATTAAAATGAAGATGCTATTACAGGTAAATCCCTGAAACACTTTCCAGAAATCAAATGAGAAACAAGGGTTTTTATTGTGAATTGTTATATTAACTATAGTTAATTCCCATTAAATATTATTTAGCAACAATAATGTTGAATGCACGGGAACTTTTGATCCTTGGAGCTGCTTAAAACTGTGAAGAGAATTTTGAAGTGTGAAAAGTAGTCTTAATAACGATTGATTAGTAAATGTTAATCAAACCACGAATATAGTCACTTTCTTATTTTTCTATTTTGATCTTAAGTGTCCCTGACGATGAGCTACGAGGGGTTGTAACTGGTATTTAGTAGGAGGCATATTCCCTTCTTCTCCATAAAAGTCCATGTCGCTTAGCTTTCTCTTTGAATTAGATATCTTCCTTTTCATATAACAACATCATTAACCACTCACAAAGACACATCTTTTTCTCTTCGCCACAAGGGGGCGTACGACACCACAGCACTTCCTCGTAACAGTTTTCGCAACAGACAAGGAAACAACAAACCACAGATGACAGAAATTGGTTTCTAATTTGATCTTTTCTTTAGACTGACCGGAAACACAATAAAAAGTGATTTGGCTTCAACTATTATTAAAGGCAACATGGATGTCATCTAGTTACGAAAGAACTAACTACAAAGCGAAGAAACAGTTTTCATTTTTTTTCTTATATCTCCGTTAATTGGATTTGTAAAAACGATAATGTTGGTTTTGTCTGAATTAACTGATATTAAATGATCATCTGAATCATTCTTCATTAGATACTAGAAAGAAAAGCAGTTCTAACATTTGATTTAGTCTAAATCGAGAATAATTAGACGTTGTGGGATTACGTGATCTCAGTGTTCCTCTCTTTGATCTCATTGCTCACATTTCGATAAATTCACTGATTTCGTTTTCAAGAAGTATTATATTTGATAATATAATAATTATATGAATTTCAATAATATAAAAAGTAAAAAAAATAAAAATAAATGCAACTGCTTAAGAAGATATCATATAAAAACAATAATTAAAAGGTCTTCAATTAAACCAAACAAAGAAAGCATAACGTTTTAAATCTTAATTACATGTTTATTTCAGCTGAATCTAGTTCCTCAATATTCAAAATAGTGTGAGATAAAAATTTATCTCTTTTTTTTTTTTTCTTTTGGTTTTTGTAAATTTATAATAAATATGATTCACTCACTTAAAGCTATACTTATATGATACGTTTATAAATTACTTTAAAAGGGAATTTTCAGTAATTTTCAGATACGCTAAAGGTAGGTTCCCAACGTTTCTTTGACCGGAACTGAGATGAGAACAGTCCAACGCTCGCCCGTCCCTGTCTGGGAAAGTAATCTGATATCTCGTTTACAGAGGACTGGTTCCGGTTGAGAAGAAATAATCTGGGAAAAATCCCCGACCTCGCGAATTATTGAGCTCAACAACTCAATTGCCTACGTATCACTTGCCTGCTCACTACTGTACCGTACTCTTTATGTAATTTCTAATAATTTGAAAAATTTCTAACCTAGAACCAAGCAACATTAAAATAACATAATTTTCAAGCCAATGTTCTTATTTTTATTTTTGCAAATGTCTGAATAAATTGCAATAACTGTAATTATTATACTAATATATTTTAATATAAATAAGTATGCTATTTTTCTACTGGATGTAGACTGTCAACCTAGGATTGTTCTTCTGCAAGCAAATCCACTGCTTTCTTTTTGAATTATCACAATCTTTAAATGGTTTCTTTCATTCAATGTATTTGAAGAAGGATCTGCTACAGATTATGACAAATACACAAAGAAAACCAACAAGAAATAGCCATTGGCTGAAACTGGTTTCCTTTTTATTAACTGTCACGCAACTAATTAATCGTAGGAGGATGCTGATTAAAAAGATAAATGCTCAAAATGTTAAATGTGACCGACAGTTCGATGTTCAAGTTAGAACATCAACCGTCACCTTTAACTCTAGAATAGATTCTCTGTTCTCTTTTGACGAGCGTTGCATCAATCGCATGAAGGGAAAGCTCCTGATATCCATCAGTAAGGAACATACTTCTGTTGAATCACAGTAAAAAAAAAGAAATAAAAGTAAAGAAATCTAAAAACTGGATTCTAGCTATAAAAACAAATATTAAATTGCAGATTTTTTAATAATACTAGAGAAACTAGAGGATTACAATATTGGAGATGCCGTTACTGGATCAGAAATGATATTAACTTTTCCTTAAAATGCGGTTTCTGATCTATTTATGGACAAAACGAATTTCCATTCAAATTACTGAATAATTTCTTATTTCGTTAACCCAATATATGACCTGATGATTCAATACAGCCTAGTTCTTACAGAAGTCAGGAATATAAAAGCTATTTTTAAGCTTAAATATTATCATGTATTTTTTTACTTACTCATCACTAACTTACAGCTATTTCAACTTTTTAATTATTTCCTTTTGTATTTGCTTATTTTTTTTTCCGTTTTGTTTTTAAATTCAAATTACCAACCAAAACGGCCACAAGCTCCCGAAGAGCCCTTTATGTTTATCCGAGTCTATTATTTTATTATTATCGCATTATCAGAATGCAAATTCCTTTCCAATCGTAATTTTGTAATAAAAACAACACAAGGAAATGGTAACACGCAAATTCCTTTCTCATTTGCATCAACCTACAGGGTTGCATTTTTCCTTATGTTTGATGAAAGCTAATGTGTTGAGGTCTCATTTCGACATAATTATAAAGGGTTATGGCGGTGTTTCTTGGAATTCTGCCACGAGCTCTCCTTAAATGACATCTTGGGCGGCGACAAAGGGAGCTGTCACAATACGGTTCGCTCCCTGGGCTCGCGGCGACAGCGCGTCGTTCCATTCTGTGGTGAGCAGCTCATTATGCAAACACTCACTAAATAATTGACAATGCAATCTCTACGACAAGCCATCTTTTTGTATTTCAGAAATTTAGCTGAATTTACGTAAGCTCTATTTTTTTTTCCTTCAACCAATTCCTCAACTTCCTTAGTGAGTTTGTTATGGCTGGAATTCATTATTCGTGTGCACCAATCAGATTTAACCTACTAACATTAATTATCCAATGACAGGATCAATTCATTTCTCTTTCTTTTACCTTTTTTTTTTGTTAGGAAAACATCACTTTGAAAAATCTAATCGACGATTTATGTAATTTTGGCAATTTCTAAAAGATAGACTGTCACGAATTGAAAATCGCTTCAAGCATTTCTTATTTTTTCCCTCAAGTTTCAGAAGTTTCTAGTTTTATTATCTTAAAAAAAAAAAGGAAAAAGCACTGAAGTCTTATTGTAGCGACGGCAGAATTCCAAGGCTGACGTCTGGAAATGAAGATTGGAAGAAATAGAATGAAAAATTACAGAAAAAAATAACTTCATTAAGGGGAATTTCGTTACATTCGTTTTCTAGTCAAGCTAGTGATGATAACACATTACGAAACAACGCATCTCCTAAGATGCTTCAAGGTCTGAAATTACGACCTTTACCAACAAATTCCTGATGTTTCGGATGAAATATTTCTATATCAATAATATTTTTTTTTATTTTTTCTGCGTTTCGTTTGACAAATGTTGTACGAAAGTTCTAATTTGATGTTTCCAGTTTGTAGACCTGATGTTTACAAGTTATTATTAAGGTCAGTGGCTTATCTGCGTGGGTTTCAACATATTTTGGAGTCTGTCGAAGTGATTGAGCACACAAATACTTTCCAAAATCTCTTCCCATTTCGCGTCCCCCAGTTTCTCTCCTTTCCCCGGAGACAGAAGGGGGAGATGTTTCAAGTCATGACTCACTAGGTTTCAGCTACAGGAATAAATCCCTTGGAAACAGACAGATTTATAATCAAATATGATATTCGCACATGGTTTAGGTCGTGTAGGACACGAATTCTCAGCCTATTTTCATCACCGTCCAATGCCGATTTGCAGATACGAATTTTCGTCGAATTCGTTATTCTATTAAGCCCGTGAGGTTTTATGTTGGTGAAGGATTTATTTTCAAGAGAAATGAACGTCGTGATTTGAAATGGATATACAAATAGTAGCATGGCGTTCGTGAGCAACAGATTGAGAAGCGTAGGTATAAATGAAAGGAATATGCAAAAAAACAAAGGTAATTTGTAGTTCTCTTAGTCCAAAGACTTAACGCTTCAAATGATAGACCATTTATTTGACTTCTGTTTTCGAAGTAAGAAATTCCCATAATTCAGGTGATTGAAGGACCCAATTAGAACCGAAAGACCTTCAGGGTTGATTACAGGGCGCAGGTGGTGTTTGAGATGCTACCGCTTGTTAACACATTAAAGGATATCAGTGATGAAAGACATATCAGGTGTTCATATTAAAACACGTGCAATGCTCAAGGGATAATCAATCCATTAATCCCTACAGCTGAACGATTAAGACAAGTTCCGCAAAAGAGCAACGTCCATAAGGAATAGAAGTAAAAAGTATCACAATAAACGAATGTTAGCTTTAAGTCTTTTAATTTAAAATAAATAAATAAATAAAAAAATATAAAAATAAAATCACATAATATCAAAACGGTAATAACTTACCCCGTAAATCAGAATATTTATTTTCAGAATAGGGTTGAGATTAGAAGAATCATTAATAAATGGTTAATGTATTTTACTACTTCGTAGATTTCATTGTAAATTATTATGATTTGTAAGGAAGTTTTTAATTTTTTATAAGTTTGATTTCTTTTTTAATTACGGTATTTCTGTGGAAGGATGTAATAATATTCCGTTGATTTGTCTAACGAACCTCAGGCAGATATATTCTGCAGTCTTTGCCTTTTTATCTCACGGGAGTTTAGTGCTTACGTGAGATAAAATTCATTCAATAATTCATACTTCATCTTTTGACTTTCAGATATGGAATTTTATTTTAGTTTCAAAATATTTCAGTTAAACGAAAGTATATATTAGCATTCGTATTATCCATCTACAAACTTAAAGAGTTTCACCAAATAGAACTATTTATGATATTTTTTAATCAAATATTTATTCATTAAAAATGTATTTCCGTCTAGCTGACAATGATCCTATTAAGAGACCGAAACATCATCTTTTATTAAAAAAAAACTTATAAAACGTAAGTTGTTTTGTTTGGAATGCTGCTACTGTATTCTCATTCATCCATTAAATTTTAAATCTGAAATCCAATTCAGGTGTTCAATTTTCCTTTGGTTCAATTTCTGCTTTGTATCATTTCGTTCAGACAGAGACTTATGGTCAAGGCGAAGGCCCGCCATGAGGCTGATATGTCTGAATGTGGGTTTGAATCTTGGAGCTGGCATGGATGTAACTTACTTCTTTTGGTTTCTGCGGAGAGCTATTAAGTCGAGGAATCGTTGCCCAGGGTACCCGTAGGAGGCAGCTCATTTCACTTGACTCAATTTAAAATTAGAGAAATGCAAAGATCAGAAATAAAGTGAGAAGGTGTACAATTAAATCTGTTCATCTGTCTTTTGTTAGATAAAACTTCTCTCCATTTCACACATCATTATTATTTTTTAACTTGGAATATGAGATATGAGATACATTTTTTTTTGATAAATCGATCAAAATATTTACAAATTCAACAAGAAGTTCAACCATTATCTTTCGAGAGATCACAATGCTGCACTTTTTAGCTTCAATGCTTCCTATGTGTAGATGTTTGAGTTTTAGTTCTAAGAATGTAAATTTTTCATCCATTGATTATTTTGTGGTCAATTACGAGACGTTCTATCTCCGGAATTTTTTCTTTTTAAATGCGAAAACATATTTTGAAGCAGAAGGGTTAACAAGTTAAAAACCACTGGATTAAATGTTAATGAATTACAAAACGTTAAGATCAACTTCTCATTTCCTTCTTGATTATTTCGGGTAAATGGCACCATTAAGAAACTTTCGAGTGACTCCTGATGGACCATTTTAATTTAATAGTGAAACCAGTGGAACAAAGAGAAGGTAATGGATGTTTCGTTAACAGCTCATCTATTCGTTCATAAATCATCAAACATGTCTTTATAATTAATTAATGTTCTCGGGGCGATTGGAACGATCTCGCGGCGGCATCAATGGATGACGATGACGTCACCACTTTGGTCTCTATTTATTTATTACGAGTCTCAGAAGCAACGCGGTGATGATGACTTGCAACTTCACTGAAGCGAAGCGAACAACAAATAATAACACAAACTGTGGACCATCGGGTCATTCCCGCCCTCAGGGGTCACGGGTTAATCATCCGTTAAACAGGCACCAGTTGCTTCGGCCCATGGCTACAAAGGACTCAATTACAGTAATTAAATAAAACCCAGAAACCGAATCGAATCGAGACACCACAAGCAACAACTGGGTTAAGACTAAAAATTTCACAAGCTGTTGGTTTCTAAGGACAGCTGTTTCGTTATCTAACATCTATTTTAGAAAAACTGTACATTTGTCGTGTCGTGATATATTCAAAACTATGAAGGCTACAACTAGGAAATTTGTGTAGATCATAACAAGTAGAACTTAATCCGTTCTTTATTATTTGAGTTATAGTTCTAAAACAAAAAAGTGGAAGAAAAGCAAAATTTATTTTTCGTATATCACGACTCAAGCTTCCCTGTACATAGCATTTCAAGTCAGTGGAAACAAAACAGATTTGACTATTTAGGAATCGTCTTTTTGAAGATTAAATTTTTCACTTGATTATATTTCCTGATTTTGTAAAACAATTATCTAAAACAAAAGAAGTATTTTTTTTTACTTAATTAAGGAATGTTTTTGTTGGCAATGACCGCTTGAAACAAGAACGTTTGATCTTATGAACTATCTCTTATATTGTGATTTTTTTGAAGGCCCTTTAGATCCTTCTTTTATTGTGTTCTTCACTAAATATGTCTTAATTTTCATTTGTCCTTCCGTAGTGTCAGAAATCAAAAACGAACTAGAAGGAAACGTGATTCTACCGTTAGTTGGCTTTTATGTTAGCAAAGGTGTGTAAGATCAATTGGAGTTATTAAATTCTAAGGCTCGCTCAGCCCAAGGTCGGATGTTTTCGGTTCCAATATGGGAATCCTCCGTCTCAACCCAAATCAAACGGGTTGTAAATTATCCCAGCAAGAGGTGATCGTCCTCCGTTGCAAGGACCTCGGCACCCACGTCTTTGCCTAATACAGTTCGTGCATGAATACTAATCACTTGACTTGCTAATTCACTAACGGTTCCAAACAACACCTCAGCAAAAGATACGAACAAAGTCATTTTACAACAATATTAACCAGAATTACATCTTTTAAATAGGTTATTTACTCTGGTACAACTGCAGCAAAAATTAAAATTGAAATTGGGAAAAATTAAAAAGTTCCCTGGCAATGTTTAAACAATTTTCAAAAATATTAGAGAAACTGGAAAAAAAAAATAAGAAAAAAAAAACATTTTTTTTATAGTTTATAAATGTCAATTATAATCACAAAATCATTTTGGACTTACAATTGTCCAAATTATTAACGAATTTATTTCCAAAAATTCCTAGTTTAAAGTTTCAGTGTACTTAGGACAGTTAGGTTCACTTCGATACATTATGAGACCAGGATATTATTTTTGGGGAAAGAAATATTTTTGTTTAATCAGTGAAGAATAAGTAATGCTTAAATCAGCTCAAATCAAAAAGGTAAATTCTGAGTAAATTAGAATTATTTTTAATCAATCTTCAAAAGTTCTTCTGAAAACAATAAAATCATCATTATTATTATTTTCATATTTAATAGTACTTTGTTATTTGAAACTTAACAGAAACTCAAAGTATTTTAAAAATTCAAATGTGTTCACAGCTCGTAAACAATGCTCACATACAAGAAAGAAAAAAAAAAAAGAGGTTAATTTATTTCATGTAAATTACGTTAAAATTAAGTCCTTCCATTTAGCTGATGTAATTTGACACATTTGTGAAATCAGATCAAACAGTGGCACACATGACCTTATAAGTTCAACAAAACATTTGTTATTAAAAAACGTCTGATTTTTCTTTTAAATATGAGAAAGATCCTTATCTTGTGGGGGTAATTTATTTATCCCTTCAAGGGTTGAGAGCGAATGGGGAAAAAGATGTAATTTCCCAGGTTTACCACCAATGTTCGATCCGATTCAGAAAAAAAATCACAAAGAAATTTTGTCTGGAAAAATATTTAACAAAAGAAAAATCAGATTTCAATTTGACTTCCTCATGTGGTCATTGTTAAATAAATTATTACAGTTACTGACTTATCAAAGATTCATCAAAATTACAAAATTCAATGAAGCCATATGTGCAATGGCTTCAACCTTGGAACTAGACCAAAGATAGGACGGTCTGAAAGACTCGGGATCTGAAAGACCAGGATTTTCAGGTTGAATAGCTAAAGAAATGTTTCATTAGTTATTAGCACTTAGGTGTACTAACTGAAATCAAAATAAAATCAAAATACTAACTAAAATTAAAAATAGTTAATACCAGAATATTTAGATACACCATTTGGCCGCGCGGTTGTCGATGTCGCTAAGACACTGGCCTCTCACCTCTGAGTACTAGGTTCGGTTCTCATGTGGGTTTCGTTGATGGTGGCGATCCGCGCTGGGCAGGTTTTCCCAGGGTTATCCCGTTTCCCCTGCATTTCTCATACCATTCTTTCTCAGTCTTTCTATCCGTCTGTCCTTCTTTCCGTGGGATAGTACAAAAGATCTTCCAGGTCGACGTGCTCGGCAGTCATGCCACCCACTTTCAAATAATCTAATCTAATCTAGATACACCATTTACTCCATCTAAAGTAACGTGGAATAATCATTTATCATGAGATCCTAAAACTAAAAAGTAAGTTTTTACATCCATTTGTGATATATTTTCTTCAATTATTTCTTCTTCAATTTTTTCTTCAAAAAATTAAAATATAGAAAATAAGCACAAAAATAGAAATATCTTAAATTTCTTTAATATTCTCAATTGAACCACATATCATACACTTTGTATCTACTAATGATACATAGTTAACGTTATCCGAGGTCAAAGATTATTCCATTCCTGGTTATTTAATAGATTATTCAACACATATTTAGTGATACTCCACGAAAGGAAACAGTACGGAAAGGAAACGGTAACACTATTTCAAATACAATATTATCTTATACAAGAATTAGTGACGAAAGAATTTAATTTTATTCATGAAAATGAATTTAATGAATTTATTCATTCTTACTGTGGCATAAAAGACAATGTCACTAGAGCGTGATCTACAAGGAATTTGGTCTACAACGAAAATGAAGAGTGAAGAATGGAGTCAACGTAAGATTATTTGACAATCTATCAATTCTATTCCAAATATACATTTAAAATAGATGACTTAAATTTAAAGGAAATTAACATGAATTGCTTTTTTCACAAAATAAAATTTTATTTTCAACTAACAACAAGAACGGATATTACTCTAATATTATATATATTTTTTATTATAAATATCATAGAAATAAGAGTTTAAGAGTAAGCTGTTCATTTTTGTCGACCTTCAAGTTTTTAAATAACTGATTATTTATATTTAAATTTACATTTGTTCGTTTTGTTTTCTTTATCGCTTCAATTTACGTGTATTTGGGATCGTAGTTTTCTTTTTGTTTTGTTACGTATACTTGAAAGTATTGCAATGAAATCGGTTTTTTTAATGTCATCATAGAAGTTTAATCATAAACTGTGTTTTTGAACTGAGAAAGGTCGTAGTCGTTCAACAAAAAAACAAAAAAAAAATACAAAAAAAAAAAAAAAAAAACTTTGCCATTTCCCTTTTGCAGGATTGGAGATTTACAAACAATGCACTAAACTTTCCAAAAAAAAAAAGAAAAGTCCAAAATCTTAGATTTTTTTCCCCCATTTTTTTCAGATTACTTGGGAAGGGAGCAATTCTTCCCTTCTTGTTACACCAATGTTATTGTTGCTGTCATCTAAGGAGAACGGAGGAAAAAAAGAAAAAGAATCATTGAAATTACAAAGAGAATTGAATTGTCACTCGACTTCTTACATTTCGTTTAAGAGACAGAAACTGACTGATAGAACATCAGTGGTTGTCATTCGAAAGAGGATTAGAAAATTAGTTAAGCTCACCTGTCGTTAACTGGCGGTTGGTGGGTGTAAGGAAATGGGGAATAGCCTGTGTTGTCACTAGACGGAAAGAGATCGCAATCATGGTTGATGTCTTCAGTTAAATGAATCTTCTTCACACGGAATTCATCGTAAACGATCAACTGACTCGACAATGAGATAATTATAGGAGTTCCAACTCATCCCATCTCCAATGGCAATGAATCAGATTTCATGGCATTACTGTACATTCAATATCTTGTTTTGATAACAAATCTTTCTTTCATTAGTTTTCAATGCATTTCACTTTGCAATATTTTAAATAAAGCGTTCGGTATTTCCGGGACTTATCTCCATTGTAATTTTTTTGAAAAATTCATGACAAAACAATTGTTTGCTGTAACGAAAACTATGTGACTTATTTACCCCCGGCTCCTATAATTCTGCTACACAAATAAACAAACATCCTAGTTTTACTGAATAACTAAATTTCAAACAGGTGTTATAAAGAGAAATTTGGATGAATTGCAATTACGTCATTAGCTGAATTTCAAAGAATATCAAAATGGTTTTCTTAATTTTTCAATTTCTGAAACTGTTTAGTTTCATTTTAAATAGGAACTAACAAAGTAAAATGGAATTTTTTTTCATAAATTCTTTTAGGATTCATTTTAACTCACCCATTTTAAATCAGACGTCACAAAATGTTAAATTCTTTCGACCAAAAACACTAATATTAAAATTGCCAACCATTGAAAACACTAATAGTTTTCGATTAAACTGACCTTTTTTAGTTTGTTTTAGATATGGCAGGTAGTGATGTCGAATATCCGTTATTTTTTGTTTGTTTTTTGGAAGACATATATTTAGGGGCGGAACAAAGTTCAAAAAACTGAATTTCACTTGAGGGATCTTAAGTGTGAAAAAGGAAAAAAAACAAAACCGAACTATGCCAAAATCCATTTGACCTTTGGAGTGTGAATAACCGCAGATCATGAGAACCGTGCTAGTGATAATGAGAAAGTCAACTTACAAGAGGAAAGAGATCAAAAGAGTTTGGGAAAAAAAAAACTCAAACAAATAGAAACTAGGGAATCTTCCATGTCGTTTTTTTCTTTCTTCAAAACTCAGGGACACTTTTCAAGACTTTCTTTAAATTTCTATTCATATGAAATGACTGAAGTATTTAAATAGTGGTGAAATCCATAGAACGGTCTGATTCTTGTTCTTATGCTTAGAACTGTACAATGCAAACGCAACATTTAAATCTCAGAATTTATTCAAATCCAAAAGAAGGTATTTGCTAACTAATTGCTTTACAAGTAATTTCAATTTAATATTCAAAAATTATATTTTCATCTCTAAAATGAACCAAAATAGAGATTTGGGTCACTCATGT
Organism: Thereuonema tuberculata; assembly: GCA_023159025.1. Classification (NCBI taxonomy): domain Eukaryota; kingdom Metazoa; phylum Arthropoda; class Chilopoda; order Scutigeromorpha; family Scutigeridae; genus Thereuonema; species Thereuonema tuberculata. The sequence continues at coordinate 7,609,283 of JAFIDM010014012.1, forward strand.
GCCCTTAAACAACCCTCTTGCCCTTTACTCTGTTCTATATTTTTGAAGAACAAAGAGAAAAAGAACTCAATCAAAATCAGTAATTAACAGCTTGTCAAAACCTTCATAAAGTCTTCTTTCCTTTGCCTCATTCTTTCCTTCTTCTTCGTCTTAATAGGGAATCCTGATGGGTGGTTTTTTTCTGTTCATCTGATATTTTTTCCCTCTCCCCTCCCTTTATTAAAGCGTTTAACAGACGTGACAACTTCCGTCGATTGAGGAAACAAGAACAAGAAGAATACAACCCTCAACCAACAACTAAAACTAAGCTACGTTCAGTTCTTCCGTAATTCTAGTACTTACCGTAATTTTAAATATTGTAAATTTTATCTTCAAATAGTATAATAACTATTTGATGTCAGTGGCTGTTAGTCCTTTGGAACTTTGTTTTCGTTAAATAACACAGTGTTTTGTTTTCTATGTATGTTGTTTCTATGTATATCTATATAAGTTGTACGTATGTATGTATGTATGTACGTATGAGAAAACTTTAAGATATTTTCCCTTGTTATTGTGATTCCCTTCTTATTGTATAACCTGATAAACATCTTCTTTAATTCACACGATGTTTCGATTCTGTTAACGGAATCTTCTTCAGGTTGATATTCGAGGAAAAGAAAAACGTTCTTCTGTATTCTTTTCTAATCGTTAGAATACAAAGTTTTAAAAATTTACAAAATATTAAATAATCAAGTTTGAAAAGCTGTAGAGGAAGAAGAAAGTTTTTCTTTTCTTCGAATATCAACCTGAAGAAGATTCTCGTTAAGAGAATCGAAACATCTTGTGAATTAATGTTTACCAGATTACAGGAATTTTCTTTTATAATTTCAAGTATAGTAAGAAGTAATTGAGAAGATTTACGGATATTCGTACTATCTTATTAAGATAGTAGTTTAAATTAAGAGTGTAGTTCATAGTAATGTTGTGCAATGTGTAAGTCCATGATCACCATATGCCCTTTTATACAGAAAACATGAAAAAAACATAAAACATACAAAACTCAGTGTTCAATTTAGTAAATGACAATCTTAAACGATCACCAAAGAATTCTAAAGGTATTGGGCTAAATAATCGTTCTATTTTAGATACTGAACATTAAATCGCATTGAAAATAAAACTTAACGAAAAGATTTGGCAAAAAGAAAGGAAAACATTTTTTTAGTCAGACTTTTGACAACATTGGTAAAACGGCAATGAAACCTTAATTTTCTGATATTAAATAAAATACGTAGCCAATATCCAAATAACACATAAATATGAACATGATGTACTGAAAATCACAGTAGGGTTTTTAGTTTTTCCTTCTTGAATTTTAATTTAACAAGAATTAAAAATCTGAATTTCGCAGTAACTTTGCTGTAAAACATAAATGTGAGAAAATATTTTCCTGAAAAGATTTTGGTGTTAGTATTAGATATTTGTTTAATTTTTTTTAAATGATCAAAGTTTTTTAAGAGTTTTGTCAAAGTTTAAAAATATTAATTGGATTAGATATATTTATAAAGCGAATTACAGTCAAAGTAGTTACGACCTCTTTTAGCCAAACTTATGTAGAACCAATGATTTAATATAAAAACTACTAATATAAACATAGCTACCAGTCCAAGGAGCGTTTCATTAATTGTGGAGTTACCTCTACTTCAGTCAGAAAATACACCTTAACGAAACACTCATTTTAAAAAAGTTTTACCACATGTAATTTTGTATGAATTAAAATTAGAAGTATAATTTCTGATAATATTTCCCACATTTTCTAAATTCTTTCAAAATCCCACATCTGATCTTGATGCAATTTGTAGGATAATATTGTAAATATTCCTTTCCCTACACAATTCACAATGTAAAGATAACGTTTACTTAAAATAACTGTTAGGAGTATTTTCTTTAAAGTAATGATATTTTATGCCTTTGTGTAACGTAATGTTATTATTTTATGAAAACGCGAATTAAAGATATTTCATAATTCAGTTCTAAGTCTTTCATTCGTAAAGTGATGAGATCTTATGGTTTTATTATCAAAAGTAAAAACCTTTCTCAACAGCCTCTGGGAGATCTGTCGTATTAATTTTCAAATCCACACTAATAATTTCATCTTGAGAACTCCAGTGTAATTGTAGTCTACACTCAGATAATTACATCCCACCAATCCATAATTTAATTTTTATCTGAGCTGCTGAAGGGTTAAAATTTGATTAACTCGTCTTAATAGCAAACCCCCCCACATGGGAAGGGTATCGAGAGAACCATCATTATCCCTCCCTCGCAGATAGATGCTATTACAAGGAATCGTCCATCATTGGTTACAATCACCCTGATTACCCCTTGTCCGAATAAAACCCTCCCTTCTTACGTAAAATATAGGGGATTCTAGAAGAAGGACTTCTTAGTTAAAGATAAACATTCTATGTTATGTCTAGCTATAAATAATTTTTATAAATAATACTTACAGAAAATACAGCTTATTGTAAAATAAATCAGTATTTACCTGGAAAGAAAAGAAGAAAAAAATATTAGTATGATGAGTTTGGTTTTTAATTAAATTTAAGTATTTATATTATCAAATTTACGAAAAGTTACATTAATTCAAAGCAACATAGATTGTTTGTTTGTTTGTTTGTTTTTTAAATGGTTAACTTTCGTTAACATAAAAGAGCTTTTCCCTTGATATCAGAAGACACCCAAAGAATATCAATGGATCCTCAAGGACGGAATCAGAAATAACACAGGAGAACAAGCAACAAAATAGGTAGATTATTTTCTATGATGAATTTCAAACCACACTTAATGGATTGAAAAAGATTTTATGATTTTTAAAAAGTATTATGAAGTATTACAGAAAGATGAAACAGAACATGCAATAGGAACTGCTATAAATAATCATTAAATAATGTATCTGAATTTACTCGTAAATTTTAAAATTTGATGAAATGATGTTAAAGATTTAATGTGAGATTTAAGTATTTTACGTAACAAGAGCGAATTATTAAAAATGTAATTAGATTTTAACCAAGTATCTGCTTTGGTCACAAGTCTAAGGAAACGGAAAAACAATAGGAAATGTACACGTCAAATCGTTATTAGAAGAATCCATTCTTTTAAGATACACAAATAACTATTAAAATAAAATATTAAATTTTTGAGCAAAAGAAATCGTGGTTAACTTGATTAGATCAATACAATCTAAATAAAGACAAAGAAACAACATGATTGGATCATTCGCTTGGCTACAAAGAACTTAAAACATCATCAGTGAAACAATGATTCACTAACTTTTAAACATCAAAAGTGTATCAACATCCATGGGAGGATGCTTTCACGTGCACAGACGGAAGAACTACGTATTCTTCTTCAAAAAATGAAGTTACATTAATTTCATAATAAATTTAGAAAAATCAAGAATATAATTCATAATCTTGATTTCAACTTGTTTTCACAAGTTTAACATGTTTTCAGTCTAAAAATAAGTAACTCTCATTAATAAAGAAAGAAATATTAATTAGCATGAAATGACAAAAGAACCAGATTTGTAAATATGTCGAAATAGAAAATTCCTTATTTAATAAATGTCCTTTTTTTTTTAAATAGATTCCAACCAACTTTCCGTCTGCAAAAGTAGGATAGACATTCAAAAAAAAAAAATGGCAGAAATTAAATAAGCGTTTATGCGTTTATGGTTCCTCCCACGTCATGAAACCGTTAATTAAATAATTTCCTCTTCCTGAAACTTCCAGGGAAAAACTGGTTGTAGTGAAGTTTCTGATGCGTCCATTAACAGTAATTTATCGTCAGACTTAAAAACACTTCCTGATAGAAAAATCCAGAGAAATTAAGTAAGTTATGAGATCGTGTTGTCTGTTATTTAAATTCATCAATCCAATGGAAAGGAATAGAACGAGAGAAAGTTTTAAAAATAAGAAATGCAGTTTGTTATTAAGAAAGATTCATCCATAAACAGTGGAATTGATAAAATCAGTTTATTGGGATTTTGCTTTGTAAATGTAAAGTATGATTCATGTCATAAATTTTATCTTTTAAGCTTTATAAAATTAATCTCTGAAAGTTGGAAATCATTAAATCAATCTATAGTAATTTTTATTCAATTTTGTATTTTCTCAGTATTTGTTAATAACACAAACAAACAGTTTAAAAGATAAATTACAATTAACTGGACATTTCTGCCAATTTTTTTCACTAAAAACTTCAAAAATAAAACAAACTTTATTTGTATTTAAAACTCAATGTTATTACGTATCTTTTTCCAAGTGAATTACATGATTAAGATTTATCTAAAATAATATATACTGAAGGAGATAGTTGATATCTTCTAAGTTATCTGTTATCCCTTTTGTACGTGAGATGTCGCTTCAGCTTCGTTAATTCTTTTGTAATGCTCTTTTGTTCAATTTATATTATATTATTTATATTATATTGCACACAAATGGGATTCACGATCAGATAATGAAAAAGATCAATAATATAAAGTAAAAAAACATCAAAAACATTTCAGTTTGAACCTCTGTAGATTTGAAGGTAGTTAGTTTTGTAAAGCAACAAAAGTAAAAACAATATAAGCAGCAGAAGTAAAAAGTAAAATAAATTATTTTTCAAGTTTCTCACTCCGGAAAAGAATATCTTTCTTAAATTAATATTATTTATTTATTTATTTATTTATTTATTTATTTATTTATTTATTTATATTATAGTTTAATCCAACATCTTAACTGTTAACTTTTTCATATTTCTTTATTAATTATTAGTTGTTGCAATTGTTTGTGGCATGGTAAGATGTTCATGAATATTTTTGGAAATTGGATCACCTGAGTCTTCTGATTTATAGGTTCGTTATGTCTTTGGTGAAGAAATGATTTCTTGATTTGTTATTAGGCCATCCCTTATTTTGCTTGTTTTGTAGTAAACAAATGTTTATTTCTTTAGCAGCGTTGTTTGTTTTCTGTTTTTAAACTTCCAGATATCGTCAGATGTTGGAACTTTACCAGAAGGAATTTCGTGAATCAAACATTTTCTATTCAGTTACATTATATTGAATAACCAATCCTTTACGATAATTCCGATTATTTTTACGAAATCAACAGATTATTATGTTTACAGCATTAATTTCAAAGAATTTTAAATTAATATTACAAAGATCGAAATTAATATTATTTACTGTATATGTTCCAATAAACGCCGAGGCTCTTATTGTCGCCGGTCTCTAATAAGCGCCGGTCTGAAGAGCGGACACGGTCAAATAGTAGCCGATCTCTAACAATATTTGCCTACCGGTACTAGTGTAAGCGTCCGTGGTATCTTTATAGTCGTGCGTAATACTTTACGGTACATTGCCTAACAATATGCCGCCGAAACGGTCATTTGACATTGCCTTTAAGATTCGCGCGGTGGAATACGTGAAAGAAACTTCCGGTGAGGAGTCTGCTCGTCATTTTGGTGTTGATCCAAAAAGAATCAGAGAGTGGAAGAAACAATATGATCATCTTGTATCTACGAAAGTGGGCAAAGGTGCAAACAGAAAGCGGTTAGAAGGAGGAGGAGCCAAGAAAGCTAGTGACGAACTTGAAGCCAGTCTATTGTCCTGGACAACAACGAAGCCGAATAGCAGCGAAAGGTACAGAAAGACATTGAACTTTATCTTTAATAGTCTTATGTAGCACGTGAAATTCAAATAAAGTAGCTGCTTGTAATATTAACCGGTATTTATGTGTAAAAATATTGGGTTCTGAAGGTTTTTGTTAATAATGGCCGGCCTCTAATAGCAGCTGGTCTCTATTAAGCGCCGGGAGCCGAGGCTAGTTTTGCAAATAAACGCCGGGGGCCTCTATTGGAGCATATACGGTACTTATTTACCGAAGACAATCTCCGATTATTGAAATTTTCCTTAATTAAACAAATCATCGTGATAGGCTTCTTGTTGGAACTTTCCTCATCGTATCCGTGCTACTCGTATCTTTGAAGGGATAATCTCATTACAACTGGTGGGAGTCAAACATCATTTAGTTCCACAACTGATATCTCTGTGGTAGGAAATCATCACAGTTTTACTACTTTTATTTGCATCTAATCTTTTTATTTTGGGCGAATAATTTATATTGGGAATTTCTTCTTCTTTTTACGAGTTTGGCCTACTATGGACCGCGGGAAACAATTGACTAGATGAATAGTCTTTTCCTCTCCTCCCAGTATTTCTTCATTCTCTCACTCTGCTTCCGCCTTCTATCATCTGACCAGATTACCTTGGTCCTCGTAGTTTCTTTACCCTGGAACCCCCTGAATCCATTAACTCTCATTCTAAACATTTTCCTATTCCAGATCTCTTCTGAATTAATCCCAACTTGTTGCATGTCTCTTCTAGTTTCCTCAATCCATTTAGTCGTCGACTTTAGGTTGGTGATATAGTCGAAGATCTTCTTAGTTAATCTAGATTCGCTCATTCTTACGAGGTGACCATAAAATATCAGTCTTCTCTTACGTATCATGTCTGTAATCTTTTCCACCCGTTTGTATAAATCCATATTTTTCCTCTTCCTCCATGTACCATCCTCTCTTTTTTCCGGTCCGAGTATCTTCCTTAAAATTTTTCTTTCTCTCTTTTCAAGTTCCTCTATTTCCCCTTTTTTGTTTAAAATTAGGCATTCTGAACTGTAGATCCCTTCCGGCTTGATAACCGTGGTATAGTGTCTGAATTTTGCGTTGTAGGAGAGAGCTTTTTTGTTATATATATTTTGCACTAACCTGTATGCCAGTTCCAACTTACTGATGCGTCCTTTGATTGCCTCTTTATCAAGACCATTTGGCTGGATCCATTCTCCTAGATACTTCAATTTGTCAGTTCTTTTAACCTTTCCGTATCTTGTATCCAGGTGCGTTTTTCTGTTATGTTTGTATTCCATATATTCAGTTTTCTCATATGAAATCTTGAGTCCTGTTTTTTCTGCGATCTCGTGCAGTTTTTCAAGCATTATCTTGGCATTTTCCCTCTTATCTGTTTTCCCTCTTATATTGGGAATTTAATAGTTGAACATTTTTAAATTAAAGTTTTACATATTTCTACATTTAGTTGATTTAACTAAGTGGAAATCAAATCAATCCACTTTCAGCTGTTTATAGCAGAATTGGGGCTGAGGATAAAACTACTGGGGGGAGGAGGGGTTCTGTAATTGACTGTTTAGCCAACGCTATTTTATCCGTATATTCATTTCAATGTATTGCAATTATGGGAGTTTGTTTTATAAACTGCAAATATTGTTCTTAGCCTTTTTATTTTGTGAGTTTTATCATTTCAATATAATTTTAATTTCATGAATTCTTTAACAGAAAGATTTTAAAAATAAAACGTAATTTTTCATACTATTTTAATAAAAAACTTAGAATAAACTTGTATGAGATGACAATGAATCTTGTGACAAACGGATTTAAGTAATACTTCTCTCATTTCCTGAACATTCTAATCAATTGAATAAATCTTGCTGGAATGTTTTTTTTTTAGGCTACCAAAGAAAGTTGTTTCATAAAATCAACATTTGAGCAAATCTAGCCTATAATTTTTTAAGAAGTTTTGAAACTTGGCAGACATATTTGCAGACATGACACCGTGTTACTCTTTTTATAATGAACTATCACTGTTAATTGTGTAGATTTCTATTGAAGTTCCTAATCTATTAATCCAATTGAGGCTTAATCAAAATTAATTGGATTTAAACTTTAAGTTTCTAAAACTTATCTTTTCGCCAGCAAATAGAAAGTTGTAATTACGGTGTATTCGGCGGATATTAAATTACAAAAAACCACAAGTGGACAGTAAAATGCTTTCACACACTCAGCCAACACCAACGGGAACAGCTGTTTCATCCTTATTAAAAATCATCAGCAGAATTTACCCTCAGACTGCGCGAAATTTAAAAGGATATCATTCTTGCTCCCAGGAATAGCCTCCGAGAACAAAAACAATTCTGTAAAGTCCACAATATTAATCCCTTGTCCTTTCACTGAAAGGCAATAAGGAATTCTATTATAAATAAGAAACAAGAAAAGCATCATAAGTGCAATGAAAAGCAAAACGTCAATAACAATTTATAAATCAAAGAAAAAAACCCACAAATGGACAATAAACCCATTTGTCGCTTTTTTCTTGATTTATAAATTGTTATGGACATTAAATTTTGCTTTTCGACTTCCTTTTTATTTTTTTTTTTATTTATATTTTCTCACAAGTACAAAAAAAAAAAACCCCAAAAAAAACAGACACATGTTATAATAAGAAAACTATGTTTCACTTACTTTCGTTGAGTTCCCCAAAGAATAAAACTTTAACAACTTAAAAGAACAAGTTATTTAGGTTTAATAATTAGAAGCAACTAACAGATATTCTGAACAACAGATACTAAAAACCAAAACGGGGAAACTTGAGTCCAAAAGGAGAAAATCCGCCGAAATCCTTGTGATTAAAACAGTTTATTTTGATTTAGTTCCTTGAATCAATCGTAATAACTGAAATTATTCCACTAAAGACTAATCAT
>JAFIDM010014012.1:7617952-7658481 GCA_023159025.1 Thereuonema tuberculata
TTGAATCAATCGTAATAACTGAAATTATTCCACTAAAGACTAATCATTAGGTAAAACGGGATTTTTGTAAAATAGATTTTTATCAAATTTTTGCAGCAATAAGAAACCAGTTCTAATTTCGAATGAAAAAGGGTTCCGTTGCCCTGAGCAACCATTGCATCGATGTAATTGCTCCTGACACACGTCAGTGAAAAGATACCATCAACCGAATGCTTCTTCTTTCCTTTCCTCTTTTTATGGATTCTTTTCTTGTACCTTTTCCTGCAGTCATTTGATGGACGTTTGCCACTCGAACTGACACAGAATGATTCATTCTCCGCGAAAAACGGACTCGCTAATTAATGCCATCGCCTTTTGTGCATAAATTTGCCACATTTCAGAAAAAGAGAATAAAATAAAAAGATAGAAGGCGTGTTTCTGTATTACAATCTGAAACTAAGCACGACTGGTGAGTTGAGGATCGCAAATTGTGATTTCATTCCCTAATAATCACGACGTCACATGGAAACTCCCCCCAATTATTGTTGTAATTTATTATCCGACCGGGCTTGTGAACGATGATCCGACTGAAGACTGGGTTTCTGCCAATCAACGATCAGCTTTGAATTCAGCTGCATCTGACTGAAAAGTGGGTTACGCAGCTCAAGTGGTAGAGGATCTTGTTGGAGAACGTAAGTTCGAGGCCCGGCGGAGGTCGAGAAGTTTTTAGACCGACTTTATGACTCACCCAACAATCTGTACAATGAGGACCTGTTCCCTGTCTAAAGGCTGGTGAATCCTAAGGGTTCGACGGGATTTGCTGAATTACAAAAGATACAGTCACTAAAGTAATTATAATTAAGGTGCAGTACAGTGGAGACTGTATTAAACTTAATCAATCAGATCTACTCCGCTTTTCTTAATCAGACTTTAAACTATGATTAATCCGCAGTGGTAATAACATTTAAACATTTACATTTTAACTCAGCAGTTTCCTTCCTCCTCCTCTAACCCCAACTGCTAAAACCACAACTAAAATCAAGCTCAAAAGTAAAAACATTTAAAATTAGGAAATTCGATTTCTCTTAAGAATAGAAATACAGTGGAGCACCGTTTATACGTTTCTCGTTTATACGTTTTTATCATTTATACGTTTTTTTGAATGGTCCCGGCAAAATTCAATGCATATTAACGTTAAATAATTTCTTTTATTCGTTTTCCTGAAATCGCAAATTTCATTTATACGTTTTTTTCAAGAACTCAAGAAGAGAGAAAATGTGCATTTCAACCTTAGATTCCCACCTGCCGATTGTCCAGTCTCAGAAAAGGCACCCAGTCTTAGAAAAGTGCACTGAAAAACCTCTGCTAACAAGCTTTCAACAAGCTTTGGCGGGTTTTAACACCATATATGAATACCTCATTAGCAGTGACTTAAATGATAAAGTAAAGATGGCACTTTTAACTGTGCACAATGAACTTTTTTCTGTGCATTCCAAAAAAGCCCTACAACCTAAAATAACAAAATATTTTGTAAATGCTGAATGAATATGAATAGTTGTACTAGTTATACATTAAATCCGGAATAAAAAGTTTTGTATTACATACCTCTTGTATTTCAATTTCATGTAATATTTTAATTTAACTCTAACTTTTTATTGTTAATTATTACGAAATTGTTCGTAACTTTTGTGAATTCCGTTTATACGTTTTTTCATTTATACGTTTTTTTTTCTCAGTCCCTTGAAAAACGTGTAATCGGTGCTCCACTGTATATTAAAAAATGGAATCCACTGACAAGTGAGTGTTAAGTTCTGTATATCTCTTCGTTGGCGAAAAAAGCAGTTCGGAAAATTGGTCTTCGTAGACATTGACATGGATTGTAATTCTTTTTTGCATTAGACTATCCTTAATTCTTAAATATGTTTTTTCTCTTTTGAAAAGAAAATTAGCAAAAAAGGTAGAGTTGAACAGATGCCAAATGCTTTTATTAATTTTCTTAATTTATTTACTTACTTATATTATTAAAATATAAACAATCCGTTCAAAATAAAGCACAAATTAACATAATTATCAAATTTCAACTTAAAGTCTCTTGGTGTAAAAACAATATCTCATAAAAAGACGCAAAATAATGGATTAACAAATTCAGATTTAAGAGAAACATTAAAATGAAAGAATGACGAAACGTCTTTTCCAATTTCTGAAATACGATTCATGGATCAAGCAAAGCGAAGCCTTCCTGAGCTGAGAATGAATTGTCTATCTAACATATGGCGTATTGTTAAGTGGCAGTGTTCCTCCCTGATGTCCAGTGCGTGGGAGTACAAGGTCATCAAGTAAGGAGGGGTTTTCTACAGATGAGCCAAGAACACAAGCACTTACTAATTACAACACGTGAAGGAGACATTACAAGAAAAACATTGAAATAAACTAACATTTGCAGAAGATTCACTGAAATCCTTAAGGTTTTCTTCTATTTGTCTGAAGGACATCTTATGATTCTTTTTTTTTAATTTCTTATCCGCATTTTAAGAAGAGCTACCAAGACATTGTAGGGTTGTTCTTATTTTATAATTTAATGTGAATAGCAAGAAACTTTCAAATGGAAGCACTTTCCATTCATTTGTTTGTCTGTGCACAACAAGAATCTCAAAAACTAAATACAGTAGAGCCCCGATTATCCGCGGAATTGGGTGGCAAGGGCTTCGCGGATAAACCGAAAAAATACTAAAAATGAGGTGTAAACATGAAAAAAAAAAATATTTCACCATTAAAAACTACGTTTTATTGTACAAAAAACATATTATGTAATACTTTTAAAATATATACAGTAAAGTAGAAACCTGCTCTACGCTTACATCCACAAATTCCGAGAAGGCCTATAGGATCACGATGCACAATAAAGCTGTCAGTAATTTTCGACCTTCGCACTATAAAGCCTATTGTATTTTCCCTGTTGTTGGCTTGGATTAAAATTGTTTTTTTTGAGGTTCGTAATTAAAAAAATTTTTCATGTCACTCGCGGATAATAGGGGCTCTACTGTATATGAAATGAAATGTTTAATCTAAATTAGACGAAGAACATCCAAATTCCTATTTAGGTTTGTAGTAAATAAAGCCAAAAAGTAGAACTCACAAAATTATGATTCACAAAAAAAGCCAGACTTCTGTTTGTTATGCAATAAAGAATTTGCACATAGTTACCTGGGAAAGTCCAAAGATAATTGGTAGGTTTTTGGCTATTAGAACAAAATTTCTTGATTTCGAACAGAGGGTACGCTGTTCAATTTAAATAAATATGGATGAATCCAATTCCATTTTTAGCAGAAAATAAAACTCGAATTTTCTTAAAATGTCTTGTATATTATAAATTATTAGAAGGTAGTAGAGACTAAATGGAAATGCCTATTCCTTACAATAGGAGGAAATTAAGATTTTCTTGAATTTATCTTTTAATTTATTTTCAGTGTTTGAGATTTAAATTGAATACAAGCTTTTAAAACTTATTATTAAAAATATTATTTTTAAAAATTATCCGAAGCGATTGAATAGGATTTAAAATTAAAATGACTGAGTCTGTTTGTATTTCAGTGGTAGTATTTGTAGATACTGAAGATTCGTTCTACAGTCTTTTTTTGTTCTTTCAATGTTTCTCTGTAATGGGTCTCGTGAATGAAGTAGGCGGTGAGAGAAAGACAGTTGAATGAAATTCAATTTCTTGATTCTCTCTTTGAACTTCTCGACGTGTGTAGACATTGAATTTCACCCACGCACTCAAACACATCCGACCTTCTACTAAGTGGCAACGAACGATAAACATCATGGAAACAAAAGAAAAACAAAAAAACAAACGTTACTCTGTTCAGTGATAGTTCACTAATTGTCAACGGTTTCAATATTCACAGAAATAAAAACATAAAGATTTATTGAAAGGAAACAAGGGCTGTTGCCACGAGTGGATTGACGTTTTCTTTGGACCATCAGACTTAATTTCTTTTTTACATCTTTAGATTCTGAGTAATCGACGGATTCTCAACAAAATATTTTGAAGTGAGTGGGAAAAAAATAAGCAATTAATTCCTTTACTTTTGGTTGTAAATCCGAAACTAACTCTGAGCCCAATTTCTTTTGTGTAACTAAAGAAATAACGAAACTGGTAGAAAGAATAAAACCTTTTTCATTAAGTTTTGACAGTTCAGAAACCAACATGGATAAATATCTGATATTTCTATACAATTAGAATATATTTTTTTATTCTAATAATCTACTTCGGTAAACCCTCAAAAAGGTTTTGTTACCCTGACCTTTTTTGTTACCATTTTAGTCTTGCGCATGTGTTTGTAGCCATCTAACATGATTTATTGCTATTTTCTTTTTTTTGAAACTGGAGTAGTTTGAGGCCTAAAGAAATTATCAGAAAACACAAACAAAACAAGACTGAGAGTAAAACTTTAATAGAATTAATTACTACATTTCTAGAATTCTCCGAGAGGCTTTGTTATGTGACGTTGGAACTTCACAATTGAAAATGTTATTGAATGTTGATTTTACACAAATCTTATGATTCTTTTGTATCCTCTTGAGCATTTTTCGATCACATTGTAAATTTCAATCGTTGTTTTTGAAATGAAGATTTTTAACTACTTCATTTATATATAAAAGTTGTAATACATCAGATTATTTGTTTGTTCATTTTTATTCATAAGATTCACTCTCAATTTCTGTCATAAACTTAAATGAACAATTCAAAGCCTTAAACACGCTAAGAACAAACTATTTGGTTTTGTAATATTTAGGCTTAAACAATTCTATTAGATTTTATATTAAACTATATCAATTACAATATACTAACTATGATTGATGTAATAAGTTATCTAACATTTGTTAAATTTCTTAGCTTTAATTAAAAGTTATTTCATCATAATAATAGACTTTGAAGTACTTATAAATTAGAAATCTATTATTGTAGGCTTAAATAAACCATTGATGGTCTTAATGATCGAAACTATTAAAATCTGCTAAGATAAAAATGATAAAAATTATTTTTTAACATTAATTAAAATAATTTTTTTAAATGATACAAATAAATTAGCACTCTTTCTTTTATTACTGAAATATTAAAATAACTTTCCTATTTATTTCTTTGACTATAACCTTTCTTGATAATTTCACAAATTTTAAAGTTTACTCTTGCGGCTTAGAGATTTGGTCAAGTAATGATAAAACACGATATCTTTCTTTTTAAATAAATAAGTAATCCTACATCCACTTTGTCCACCCAGCCCTCTGTAGAATAGGTACCGGATATCTTTCCCGGGGCTACAAGCGGGTGAGCGTTGAACTGACCACCCGACCTCATCTCGGTCCCGGCTCATTTAAACGCTGGGAGCCTTTTACCTGCAGCCCTCCCAGGGGCCATCGTGAGCACCCGCGGAATACAACTACCTACAACCTATTTAATGATGTTACAATTGTTTCTTCATGAAACTGATTTTTTTTTTTATAATTTTAAGTGCAATTCCTATTTACAAAATTGAAAATAATATCTCTCTTCTTTTTATTTCAGTTTAAAATAATAAGACTTATATCTAAATACATATTTAACAACGTGATTTAGTGGTTAGAATCTATTTAAAGACTTCTGAAAACTGTTACGTGAGTCACGCGAAATGACTCAGAAGTATTGAACCCTCTTAGCACCTTTTCTTAAAATATGCTTTCCTTAAAGAAGTTGTTTGAATTATGTGGGTCTACAGAACAGACCAGTAAAGAAAAATATCGTGATTTTTTTAAGTTTACAGTTCGTTGACATATTGACTTTTTATTAATCATCATCATTTTCTCAAATAAATGTAAAATTAAAAATACATTTATTTATAAAGCAAATTTTCGAAGAGACATTTTCTTCTCTTCTTCTTCAAGCTACAATCTCTTCGAAAATTGTCTCTTCGAAAATTTGCTTTGTAAATCCATGTATTTTTAATTTTACATTTATTTTGTGATGTTGAGAAGATGATGATGATTAATAATTATATATCTAGAAGAAGTGAGATGAAGAATTACGATATTGACTTTTTGTTTAAGAAAACAAAAATTTGTTGAGTTCAAATTAGACTGCAAGAAATGAAAACAAAACAAAAAAAGTCATCCACGGCAGCTGATCAAAAATGGATGATGATGTTTTAAAATGTGTAAAAAAACCCTAAAGCGTGAACTACATGTGCTTTTATTTTAAAAGTAAATTATTCTTGATTTGAAAATTGTCCTCCCACGCCCAATGTAACGTCCGAGGAATACCATATCGCAGAATCTTAAAATCTTCATTTAACTTCGATATTGTTGAAAATCAGTGAATCTAATGTAATTTTGGGATATTGATCTACGTTAAGACCTGTCAAGGGCTCTTTTCTAAAAGACAAGCAAGGAGCCTTTCTTGGGGTCGAAGACACTCATCAATCCTACTAAGTGCTGTAGCTATCACCGAATGACCGTGAAAGGAAGATTCGTGCGTCCTTCACCCTAATAGCCTGCGTAGGCTGACGATGTGATTGATTCCTGTACCTTTTTATGATAGATACACAGAATAACCAATAAGAATAATGGGTAATAATTCTCAGTGTGTAGCAAAAGTCCCTGAAGCTGGTCTTGAAGCTGTCAATGAAGAATCATCACCTGGATGAATCATCTTAGAACCAAGGGCAGCAACATTTACATCAACAAAGATAAAAGAACGTCAATGCCTTTCTGTTTAGTTCTGTTTCAATCTCAAGAGATAAGTCAGCAATTAATAAATAAAGCAATTAATAAATTATTTTTCCTAAACAACTAAAAATGTAAATCTCCCTTTTTTCTCTAACTACAATTTAGAAATTATGAGATATAAAGCTTAAATCAGATCACAAAATCAAATTTTAAAATATACTATAGTAGGTTTCATTATAAATCACATTCCTATTTTTCCAAACCATGAAAGTAACTTCGTCTAACATGTGTAAATCTAAATACTGAGTTTCAAAAAGATTTATTTACGAGTTCATTAGGAGACAGACATATTTCTATGAGCCATACTTTTCTTGGTGAAATTATCCAAACTTTTAAAGAGAAGTAGTGAAAAATTCAAAAGAGAATCACTTGTCTCTTAATGAAATGGACAACAAGGACTTCAAATAAAACCTTATAAAAATAATGATATTTATTTCTAAATTAAATTTGCGTTATTTTAACTTTCTTTTAAAAGCAAGTGATTGTTACTCAATATAATTCCAGAGAGGGAAAATGGGTCATGGGTAACAAAAACAGAAGAAAAAACCCGAAACAAAACCCATTTCATATTCTGATGCAATCACAGCAGATGACATTGATTTGTTGACAAAACTTTCTGGAATAAATCACCGCAGATGAAAGCATTAGTTGTGGGGGAACTACAGAATTCTTAGACAATTTCTGTGGTTCTCTAACAACTGAAATAAGGGTTTCTTCAATTTATTCGTCACAATTTACGTAGGATTGTCTATTTTCCAAACACATTTAAAAAATGTTGATGGTTTGAAGAAATTATCCTCTTGAATTTTCCATGTTATTGAGAAATCACAAATTCAGGAAAAAAGGAAAGAAGAAAATTCTTCGGAATCAACGTGGAGCCCGAAAAGCTAAAACAAGCAATGAAAAACTCGCCAAAAAGATAAATTGCGAGAAAATTCGTGTGCACGCTACACGCGGCCGCCCGAGTACCGAGACCTGGTTGTGTACTGATGACTCCGCCTAGCTGATGATCGCCGTATTAGCGTGAAACAGCTGAAGTAGGATGTCATTTAGTAAACAACTTGGTCTCACCTTGTATTTTAAGAACAATTCTTCTTTGAAAATATGATAAGTATAAGAAAAATTCTAGTGGCATAGTTTTGTTATTCATTCAGTTACAGGAATATGAACTTCTTTACATTACAAGGCTTATGGCCAAGTGCACCAAACTTCAATTAACTTTGATGGCTGCGTTGTGGACGTAGCTAAAATTAGTGGGGGGTGATGCTCCAGAAAAAAATTAGCCTTTGTTTTAAAAATGTGTGAAAGGATACAAACATGTATAAAAAGAACATTTATTCAGAAACTTGATAAATTTCTTTTTATACTTGTTTGTTTCCTTTCACACAATTTTAAAACAAAGGCTAAAATTTTTCTGGAGAAACACCCCCCACTAATTTTAGCTACGTCCACAATGCAGCCATCAAAGTTAATTGAAGTTTGGTGCACTTGGCCATTAGACTTTAAATATAGTGGTACAGCTTTTATGTAATGTTTCTTTGCGATATTAATTTGCATTAAGATACTTCAAGAAATTTAAAAAAAAAAAAAAAAAAAAACAACCTAAAACGCCGCTTTTATTTTGGCTACGGCAGTTAATGATAGCGCTCTAAATCTTTCCAAAAATAAAAAAAAAACAAAGCAAAAATTTTAAAAATTGTGTTCAGCTTTTAAACGTTAAGTTTCTGGATTTGACGCAGGAATTAAAGATTATGTAAAGAAAAAGATATTTAAAAATAAACTGTCGTTAAATATTAAAGTTTTTATGTAAGGCAACGGCAACAAATATTAACTGCACTCTTTTGTTAATTTTTTTTTCCTCGTAAAATTTTGACAGATTCACGAGTTCTAAAATGCAAAATAATTCTTTTCATTGTTCTGAAATGCAAAATAATTTTAAAACATCTTTTGTTCATTCGCAACTGATGATTTCTCAGCCATTGAACTTTTACTATCGATAATTCTGAATCGAATTGGTAGAACATTTTTCGAAACCGTCTTTGATAAACATTGTTATCCTTTGGAAACAAATGGAGCTAAAGAAAATGGAAACAATAAAAAGGCCAAGAAGAAAAAATAACTGTTCAAAGGAAGAAAAAAGGAAACGAAAGAAGAAGAAAAAAATTCCCAGGTATATAATGACAGGGTGGTTGACTGTGGGTGCTGTATAATATTACCACCTTTAATACTGTAATTTAATTTACTAAAACCTTCCGAAAAGGCAAAACGTTCATAGCAAGGTTGTCCTTAAGGTCAAATACACTTAGAATATTAATCGCAACACTTGAAAATGTGCCAATTTTACAAACGAAAAAAACAAGAAGAGAAAATCATTGAAAGTAAAAAGGTCATTGAACATCAGTCCCTCTATCGCACTTCTTCATTCAGTTTTAGTCGATGGAGGAAAGAAAAGAAGAAAAGGGAAAGTTCATTGTTAGCGAAGGAGGTATCTTTGTAACAATCTACATAAGTTTACTATGGAAGTCAAGTTAAGCTTTGTTATTCAATGAAAGCAATGCAACAACACATTGTCAGTTGCTAATTTTCGAATATCAATCCACGACTTCGCACCTGAATGAATGGTTTTGAGTTTTTTAATCCAGATTTCTTCTAGAATGATTCTGAATCTAAACTGAAGCCAAGAATAAAAGAAATAAAATATTTTTAATATGATCATGAAATTGATATCTAAGTCCAAACTATTCACATCTATTAGTGGAGTTAAAAAAGTTGATTAATAGATGTCAAGAGTAGAGATGGGCAAAGTCGTTCTTTTTACTGAACTAGTTCTTTTGAGATAGTTCTTTTTATTGAACTAGTTCAAAGAACTAGTTCAAATGAACGAAGTCGTTCTTTTTACCTTAACAACCCAAAAAAAAAAAAAAGGTTTTCAAATACTTTTACAACCAAAAAAAAGGTTCTCAAATACTTCATATAAAACGAAATAAACCAATTCCAATAGCCAATAGTGGAGTGGTAAAAGAACAAAGTAGTTCATTTGAACTAGGTCGATCGTGAACTATAGTTCTTTTCATGAACTAGTTCATTTGAACTACCCGTCCCTAGTCAAGAGACATCTGGAGTGTTTATTTTTATTTTTAACTATTAATATTATGTAACACAAATGTGATAAAAAAGTCAATTATTATAACAGAAGTTTTCCAATGTACAGAATTTATTTATTGGTAAATAGGCTGCAATAAAATTGTATATTGTTTGATATCCAATTATTGTTTTCATGTATAAAACATGTTTAAAACAATTATTTTGAATAGGTAAGTTATATATATATCAGTTAATAAAGATGGTTGGCAAATATTTAGCAAGTTGTTTTTCAGTCAAAACTTGATGCTCCCAAAATATTAATAAATACTGTATATTAAAGTATAAATAAAGTATAAATAAAAAGTTTACTAGTGTAAACATATTCACAATATAAACCTGTAATTCATTGACAATTTTTTATTCTGTGAATGCACAGGTTTGCATTTGTTTATATTTATCAATTTGATATCTTGTTAATTTCACAATTTAACTTCATTTAATTCTGAACAACAGAAGTTTAATAAAACTGAAATCAGGTGTATTTTAGAAAACTGAGGCAATGTACTCCTTGGGCATATACTTTTGTTATAATTTGTCCGAATGAAATCTTCGGGAAAATATGAACTTCACAGCAAGACAAGTCAATCGAATTTATTCTTCCCTCAGTTTCATTCGTATTTTGCGTATTTTAGCTGAAATATATTTCAGGATATTTCTATTTGTTCTTCTATATTAAGTTATGTTAATTACTGTATTATAAATAAATATTTTACCATTGGTAAATTGTATCTCTCTCAATTAACAGCCATTATCCTAAACGAAATATCGATTTCATTTCATGTTTTTTCAAATTTCATAAATTCTGATTAAATTGCGACTTTTACGATGCGGGGGAGGAGACTGAAGAGTGAAAAGATATTTTAGAAGTAGGCCTATGCAGAGATATATAATTGTAGTTCACTCAAGTATTTCAACATATTTAGTACATATTCAAAATAATTATGATTGTCGTGGGAAATAATACTGGAATGCCACAGTTCAATTACTTTAGAAGGCTAGTCTTAACCTTTTTCAAATTTCTTTTAATACATTACATTAACAGCAGCTTATACATAAGAATGTAGTTGTCTGTATTTCTCTGTAGATGTTGCGTTCCTTTAAACGTAATGCAATTGTAATATAAAAAATTATCTTCCTTATTTGGTGCCTTCTCCTGTGTATCATTGGTATGATTTATTGCTAATGCTTATCATACTCCGCTAATGATAGAAACGACCAACTGTTTTCTCTTCATAGCAATTTATGGATGCACAGGACGTCGTCTTGGACGTTCCTTGACACTAACCCTTTGGCTGCATCAGGTCCTCGCAGTTTGAGACGGTCCGTGGGTGGAAAGAATGGAGTGTTCCATGCAAAACAATGACCACTTGCCAGATTGATTAAAAGCTGTCGCCCGACCGAGTGGTGGCGCGGCATCCCATTAAGTGTCTCCCACGCACGGAGGTTCTTGGGTAAGTGCAAATTTCATTGCGATGATTCCATTTACATAAACAGTTAGATAATGATTGAGTAGAAGAGAAACAATGGACGCAATCAACTTGATACCAGGCTTCGAAAAATAAATGAACAGGATCTCAGAACAAAGCAGGATAGTGGATTTTGACATTATTTACAGTATAATAATTGTAATTATGAAGTATTAAAATCTAGAGAATGTTTTTGCTATCATAAAACATTCTTACAGATAGCCTCTTTCTCCACATCCATTTTAAAGATGGGGATCATTTAACTGTGTATTAGATGTTCGTTGATCAAATATGGAATTACGTTTGCTATTTCTCAGTTCTTTTTATCATAAATTCAATTCAGAAATTCAGTTAATCATTTTGGATTACTCAGTTATCTGATTTCTAAGAATTCTTTAATTTATTCCGTTTTTTTAACATTCCCAGAGGATATTTGAGTGTGTAATTAGGGCATCGATGTTTCTTAATGAAGGATAAATCTATAATAGGGTTGATTTCTTAAATGTAAAACTGATTGAAGCTGATGTATATCTAAAGAAGAAAAAAAAATGTCGTTTTTGGTTGATAATCCGAGCTTCTGGATTAAGGTCCGCCATATAAAGATCGTTAAGAATTAGCAAAGAAGTGGGGCTTGTTTAAATCTGTCAAGTAATAAGAAAAAAAAATCAAGCAAAAAACGCTGTAGCAGCCATTTAATTGTTGTGGTGTCGTATTACAGTCGCGAGAGGGCGTGTCTGCTGGCGTCCGCTTCGTTAACTTGACAGACAACCCATCTAATAACAGATAGGACAGGTGAAGTGCACGTAATGCTGATGATCTTATTGATAACAAACACGTAACCTATTGGTTTTTGTTTAACAAAACAGTTTTTTGTAAGAATTTAAATTAGCAACTCAAGATAAAAATCCCCGTCAGATTTAGACTGAAGTGAAGAAACAAACAGAAAAGTCAGTAAATGTTTAATAAGTGAAGAAGTTACAATACCTTGAAAAGCTTCATATTTTGACTAATTTTGTTTTGCTCACTTTTACAGATATAACTTGAGAAAAAAAAAGTTTAAAAAATAATTCATTATTATTAAATAGTATTATATTGGATGCTAAATAAATTTCTTCTTTCATCTATTTATATAAGAAGGTAAAAAATGTTGTAGATATTCCTAGTTATCAAAACAAAATGTTCTAAAAAAAAAAACATTTTAAAAATCAAAAACTAAGTTATTTTGACGCAATGGGTCTAGTTAAAACGACAGAAAATATCAAGAGTGTGGGCGGGAAAAAGGTCACCCATAAATAATAAGACAGCGATTCTTCATTTCGTTCCAGGTATGGTCACGGTATGAAGAGGACAACAACCTTGTTTGGTGCATAAGGGGTTAACTGGACGAAGGGACCACCTCTCCACCTACCTACAGACCACCTACAGGGAACTAAATAGCCAAAAAACAATAAAACAGTTATTACCATTAACAATAAAACATGGTACTGAGAGATATTGCAAAGCATTAGAAAACCCCACATTAGAGAATAAAATATAAAAGAGTTTACAATATCCATTACTCAAATAGAATCAATTCCAGTTCCTCTAATTTCTACTGATCTCCACTTAAAGAACATTTAGTTCGTAATGTTAGGCTATAACGTGCTAAAAACTGCAGCCAACTTTAAAATAATGTTATAGCATTATAGCAAATATATCATATTCCGGTTATTTAAGAAACTGATGAAATAGTGATTTTGGATGCTTTAAAAAACTACAAATAAAAACTTCTCCGAAATTGAACAACACATGATTGAAACTTTGATGAGAAGTTAAAATGGGTTTAATGTTAAAAAACAACAAGCTTTTGAAAGTTTCCATAGTAATGCATGGTAATGTATGGTAAAGGTTTTCAAAGGATCATCGTTCTACAATTAGTATTTTCAGTAATTCCAAGACTTGCTTTTGGACACCAAATAAAGAAAACCAGAGTTTCCTGTAATAAGAGACAAGTTGTTAGCTTTTAACAATACAGCTGATGAATGTTGAATTACAATAGGAATAACGTCCATCAACGCAGTAAATAAATGTGCAAGTTAATAAAATCAAGAATAAAAGTTTCTTGATGACAGACTGATGCGATTGCAGAAGGTACATTGCTCGTTTTCGCTTTCTTCATTAATGTTCGAGAAAAAGTAATGGCAAGTTAAATTCTTTATCAACAAAGTGAGCTTTTGATGATCTTCCAGAAATTACCATTAATGCTAAGTTCTACCACTATCAGCGCTACGGTCGATCAGTCTTCATATAACATCACTCTTTGCGACACATTTTCAAGTCCTTATTTTAAACAGATGTAATTGTTACCTCATTAAATTAAACTAATTCTGATTACTGATATTGTAAAGATAGTCAGTATTGAAATATACACTGTGAAATTATAAAAAGTCCTTAAAATTTTGCATAAATATACCTTTACTTTTGCTTAGCACAGAAATTTCAGATCCAACAACTCTTCAAACAATACTTCAAAAAAAAATAAAAATAAATAAAAAGTTACAAAATTGAAATTATTATTTTTATTGAAATTATTTATTATTTAATTTAAAATTAGAGGTGTTTTTTTTTCAGTAAGTTTTCTATGTCCTTCCCTAACATGAATTACTAGATTGCTGTCCTAGTTCATTTTTTTAAAATTTATTATTCCAGTGATGACTGCAAAGCAGGATCTACCAAATGGAACTGAAGAATGGGTTTAGGCCTTTCAGCAGTAATTTCACTGAGATTGTGTGACTCCTGTTTTGCATAACAGATGCCTTTAGGAAAGGGATTAATGGTCGAATTGAAGATTAGCATTCAGAATCGAATTAAACCTGAACAAATAAGAAGAAATCGTCGTTAATCTACATCTGGAAAAGAATCCACGCACGGCTGAGATTCATGAAACGATCCTTCAACACCTGACGAGAGGTGTTTGGAAATCGAATAAGAACACCTGCATCTCATGTTGAGTCAAAATATCATCCATTAATTTACCTTAAAAATAATAATTCTAATTGATTCATTTTCCAAACCATTTTGAATTAACTGCAATTTGTCTAATTGAAGAATTTGAAGTATATGTATCTCTACACTTTTGACATTCTAACATAAGAACATAAAAATTTGAATTTGGGGTTGGATGAATTAGTTAGGACTATTCTTGAAGAAAAGGGAAAAAAAATCCATACGGTTTGAACTAGATTCTACCTCATGATTTAAACTCAAGCCTCGTGGAATAAGAAGTAAAAACAAAGCACGTCTTTGCTTTAAAGAAGAACGCCATTAGTTCCATTTGGATATGTGTTGAAAATATCCTCTAGTGCTCATTTGTGAGCCCTAATTTGATGGTGCACATATATTATTTCTGTCAATCAGTATTTTAACTTAAGGTCTTCCATTTGATTTCTCAGTAGGTTCTTCTAACATTGAAGATACTAGACAAGTTAACTCAGGAGAACGAGGAGGCCACATTACAGTTGTTTCATCTGATCAACGATCAAAACCGGTTACTCAAAGCTTTTCCGTTTTATTTTTAATTTTCACAGCAACTGTTGTAGCTTATATCAGGTTGTTACAAATGAAATGTCGGAAAATGGGTGAAACTTCAAACTCGGTGCGAAATGAAATTTATTAATCAAAATATAATCACCGCCAGCAACAATATATCAATACAAGTGCCAACGAGATACAAGTTTTTATATAGCATCGTGAAAAAAAACTCGAGCTACGGGACGCGACAAACTCTTGAAATGCAGTTTACACTAATGTTCGATTGGATAACATTCTCCCCGTTAGAAAGATGTCCAAGTACTTGAAGAAGTGATAGTCGTAGAGAACAGAATAAGAGGTAAGGCTTCGTAACTCAACTTGTGCAACGTCGTGATCGTCTGGCGTTCAACGTGGAGTCGCTCGTTATCGTGGAGAAATATGGGCCCATGACGATTGACCAAATTTGGTCGACAATTTTCCTTGCTGTATGTAAAGTTCGTGACAAGACCTGTCCGCTGTTATAGTTTTGACCCGATGGCAAGAAGGAGTGAATCACACCAGGTGAAGACCACCAAACACCGATTATTGTCTTCCTGCGATGGAGTAAGGGCTTCAGATGGGTTTCGGAGCCTCATCGAGCCATTGCACCGAAGGTCGCCGATTGTCCTACAGCAGGGGTCGGCAACCCGCGGCCCGCGAAGCGTTTTGGTGCGGCCCGCGAGGCGTCTTAAGATTTTCCTTTTTTTTTGGTTGTTAAAATAAGATTTTGGCCCTTTTTGGCCCAAGTGCGGCCCGCAGTAATCCCCACATAAAATATTTGGCCCTCTTACAACAAAAGGTTGCCGACCCCTGTCCTACAGTATCCCTTTCTCATCACACGTGGCGATGTGCTTTAAAAATATGGTTCGTTGGATTGCGGAGAAGCAACAGACATCCAACCGTCGGGATTTGTGCTGTTCTATCAGCTTTTATGGGACCCATTTATCCATATTCTTCACTTTGTCTATAGTCATTATCGAGAAACCGTTGAATAGTACATTCCCAGTTTCTCGGCAAATTCTCGAACTGCTTCACGACTGTGGGATTCGATGAAGTCCTTCAGTTTGACATCACCGATACCTCCTTGAGATCTACAGCAGGGTTCCATTTGCGATTCATATCGTGGACAGGAATTTGGCAAACCAATGTTGGTGCCATTCACTGCGCCCTTTTTCAAATGCTCTACTGATTTTGCGAGCTGCCTCTACTGCACGGACGTCCCAGTTTAAACTCATACAGGAAAACGATACGAAGTTGACTCTGATCAATGGAGGACTTCCATGGACCACACTTCACTTGGAATTAATGCCTCAAACCACATGACCACCGCCTTATAAGCAGCAGATTGGAGCTTTAAATTTGCATATCTCAAGCGCCATCTGGCGTCGTTTAATCTTTCAAAAGTGCACTGTAAAAGGTTACAAAATAGATATTTCTTCTGCAGTTCTTATTTCTATCACTTTCTTAATGCTTACGTTCTCATAATGGCTCAAATTATCTTCGATTTAATGAAAGGAGTCGTCTTGATGAAATATCTTGTCTTTGATAAGTATTTGATCTTTAACATATATAATATTTGATTTCTGTTTCATCATCTAATGATTAGTTTTTTGAAGAGTAAAATAAAAGATTTATAAAATCAGTGACATTATTCTCTATCGTTGTGTTATTTGTAAAGATAAAAAGCATAACATTATTTAAAACATTACCACATTACCAACCTTCAGTACCAACCTACTAAAGGTTTCCACGATTTTTCTTAGGTTCAAATTTATCTTTATACAAATAACTCTTTAAAAAACGAAAGGATATTGTTACTGATCTACTGCATAAATTTGTTCAAATAAGTTAATGCAACTAAAAACGAACTTTTATAAAAGGTCTTTTAAATTCGCCTGTCGTTTTATTTTTTTAGGTGTGAATAAATAGTTGGCTGCAGGTGGTTCTCTGAATAGGTGGCGCTGCAGGGGTGAGTGTCTCATTTCACCAAATGTCAGAAGTCAGAAACAGAGACCCCACCCTTCCTTCATTAATTGCGATTCATACGACAAAAAAAAATACTGCCAATAAAACGGGATGTAAAAATTACATAAAAAATTTAAAAAAAAAGGAATTACTAAGGTATGTTAAAAAAAATCAGCTGACATTATTTAAAATAAAAAAAAAATAAGTAAAGAATGATATAAATCTCTTTTTATGAAAATTAAAAAGGAAAGAAGGAAAGTTACATTAAAGTTACATTAGAAGTTATATTAAAAAGAAAAAAAGAAATGCCGATGGACCGGTTTTTTGCGCCACCCTGTATTATGGACAAATGAACATAAAAAATTATGTATGATATCTTCATTCAAAATTTGTCAATTTTTTTTTTAATAAATATATTAAATTAAATCTTAAAAAAACCTTAAAAACTTCCATCATTTGAAACCATAGTTGTTATGTACAACTAAATTTTCTCATAATACTTCTCACTAATTATATTTCTCCTTAGTATTTACATGTATCTAAAACGCTCTCTAGTATCTAAAACCCTCTTCGTTCAATTTATCTCAGATAAGGCAGGTTCTGTTGCAGAAGCAATTCAATAGATTTACGACATTGTTGAGAGATTTTATGGCAACGGCTTGCTGATCTAAATTAGTTAGGAGATAATTTACTTTAAGTTAGTTTAGATTAGTTAGGAGATAAGTAACGTAAATATCTCAGTACCAGATTTCAAACGCGAAAATACCAAATGAAATTCAACATATTTGTTATTATATATTTGACAGTGACAGTAGTAGCAAAGCTGTAGAAGGTCTACTGAATTAAAGTATAACCAATTTACGTAATGACTAATATACTAAGCATTTAGAGAAAACTGAACCACTAACATGAAACCTCATTCGGATTAAATCTATCGTGAGAAAAGTCTTCGTAACAGGATATTGTTCAACGAAAATAGCAACGGAATGAAATGGAACTGAAGCAGTTCAACTAAAATAAGAATTTCACAATGAAGGAAACTATTTCGTTAAATTTTCTCTTTTTATTTTAGAACGTGTGATTTTTGTCTTCGAATTCGAACAACGTTGAATGGAATTTAAACCAGTGAGGAGACATAAAAATCAAACAGTTAAGTACATATGAGTCGATAAAAGAATTTTATTATGTTGTTTTACTCTATTACATCCTACCATACTAAAGAAATTGGTCTTTAATTACCTAGAATATTGTTTCTTCTAATTTTGACTTTAAGTTTAAACAATGAATTTTATATACTCAAAAATTAAATACATTTTTAAGGCAATTTTAATATTCTTAATCTTCTAGAATTTTAAGATTAAAGAAAATTAAATTATATCGTCAAATATATCTTTTTCATTCATTGCTTTTAAGTCATTTTACTCTATTCCATAGAAATAAAAAGAACAAATTTTTAAAACTAATTAATGAATTAATTCTTCATTCAGGTAATAAGCAATGAACTTGAATAAATTAACAAATTTATTTGCAGTGAATTATTTTCATAGATTTCCTGTGATTTACCAGCGATACTTCGTGATGCGAAAAACCCCTCCTAGGGGTAAGTCTACACATGCTCTCCTTATTTGTTGGGGTCTATTAATAGTTTTGAAAGGATTATGGTCCAATCTAATGCCTTCAAATTCCCTTCTTGTTCTTCTGCTTAGATAATTAAACGGATTCAAAAGTTGTGAAATAAAGACAGACGCATTATTACGAAATACAACACAGTTACAGCTAAAAGAAACCAAACAGATCAGAAAGAAATTCAAAAGTAACGTTTTTAAGACCTTTCAAAGAAATTCGGCAGAAGTTCAAGCAATCGATGTCTCAATTTAAAAATAAAACAAAAAAAATTGTTGAATAAAACTGCATTTGAAGAATTATTTAATCACAGTCATTAGGATAATCTTTCAAAGGCGCCTTTTTTCATTTGTTTGTTTGTTTATTTGCTTTTTTTTCTTCTGAGGTGAGTCTTGGAAAAAAAAATTATTCAAGATCGACTCAGTAGAGAAAACAAAGAATTACAAAAACTCCAGATTCGATCTTTCTCTCCCTAGGAATTTTTCTGGAGATTTGCCAACAGCATAGGATATAGAAAACCGATATTTCGTGCATAATATATAAAACAATTATTACTAAAAAAAAAGAAAAGAAAGTAGTTCCAGGTAATTTGTTGATAGGAGATTTATCTGATTCATTCGAAAAGTGATTTGATTTGTAATTCCTCTGGCCATGGACTGGCATTAAAAATCCTTGTGTGACATCTTCGTTCGGAGGAGACATTGCGGAGTGGGAAGCTACATCCCCTGAAGCACTACTACCAAGTACGGCACAGCTACCGCTGTGTTTAGCATACAAATTGGCCTACGAGGTGGCCTCGTGCCTCGCATACGATTCCCTCGCAAGATGTTGTCTGTGGCCGATTTATAATTGATACCAAACATCCTCAGCCAATCTCTTAGCTGTGTCCGTGTGGGTTTTGCGAAGGTTCCAGAGGCAATTAACAAATACCACAAATCAACTGTGAAATACGACATTATTAACAAATCCCAGCCAAAGCATTTCACGATTCCTAACGAAGACAAACAAACCCAAGACCAGCAAAATAGAACATCATGTTATGCTACGTTATGTTACGTTTATGGTCCGAAATACATTGAAACAACTTATCATCACAAAACTCATCAATAATAAACAATACACTATTTACAACAACAGTAGATTCACTGAATACCTTTTGAACAGAAATAACTTTTGAAGGTTTGTTTATTTATTTTTTTCTTTTATGTTCATCACATTCTCATCATTGTGATTGTATATCATTAGATACGGGGTTTCATGGAGTTTTGTAGTGAATTTAAAATTTTATAAAGTAAATGATTCATAGAAAATTGTGACATTTTAGAAATGTTTATAAGATAATGTTGAAGAAATGAAAAAAAAAGAATGTGAAAAGGATACGAAGACTATTCGCTTGGGGTATTTCTGCTTTCAAACTTCGCTGAATAAAATTACTTTGAAAGCTAAGATATATGTTAGTGGTAAGGTTATCTTCATTCCTGTAAAGGCTTAGATTTCTTTCATTGTTGAACCAAACATTCAAAAACATTTTAATTGAAAAGTTTAAAAAAACACAATTTTATACATTAAACAACAGAACTTACAACGATACAGTCAAAACCTAAATAAAGACTTAAGATATGGAAGCTTTTCTTATTAATTTAAGAAAAAGCTAAAGGGAAAGTGGAGACCTCAGAATTAGCCTTTCTTTTTTTCTATCTTTTTTTTGTGTAAAGACTTATAATGATAAAAAAAAAATTAGTTGTACTCCTACGATTGGATTTACCCTTCCTGGAATGATCTACATTTGCTAATATGTGTTAATATAGTCTATTCTTAGCTCAAATACACTCAACTAGTTACATTACTTACATATATAAAAATACTTTTTATTATATTGTTAATTACGTATTTATTACATCCATAGAATACGTCCAAATGGTATTTCTTAATGCTTTTTCTTTTGTAAAACAATATTATTATGTAAATATTTTTTAGAAATCATTTATTTGTCTGTAGAAATTATTTATCTGTATTTTATTCATTTTAATCGTTAACCGTTATTTATTCCTTTGTAATTCCTAATTACTATGCATTTCCTAAATTCCTTTCCGTTGCAGCCGTTGAATCAATTAATTAATTTAAATTCATTTTGTTCTAGTCCAATCATTATGTACATTTTTAATTGCTTAACCAATCAAATCCCGTTATGTAAATACTACAAAAACCAATGTTTTTCATTTAATAAATAATTCAGTTCAGTTCCAGAACTTGACTCGTTGTCTTTAGATCCCAAAGACTCTCCCAGTAACACTACATCATCATCATTCATCATTCAGCCTTTATCAGTCCACTGCTGGACGAAGGCCTCCCCCATACATCTCCATCGTTTACGGTCATCAGCTTTACTTCTCCATCTCTTCCCCGCAAACTTCTCCATCTCATCCTTCCATCTGCCCTTTGGTCTTCCTCTCTTCCTTTGACCTGTGGAGGGTTTCCAAAACGTGGTCAGGCTCGTCCAGTTTTCCCTAGTCTTTCTGGCCAGGTGTCCTGCCCACCTCCACTTTGACTTCTTTAGACATATAACTGCGTCCTGTATCTTGGTCTGTTGTCTGATCCATGTGTTTTTCTTCATATCTCTCAATGTTATATTTAACATGTTTCTTTCCATACGTCTCTGAGAAACCCTAATCTTATTTTCTTGGCTTTTAGTCGTTGTCCATGTTTCCCCGGCATATGTTAATACAGGTAGGACACACTGGTTGTAGGCTTGTCTTTTTAGGCTTATAGGTATGTCTGCTTTAAAAATATACCCCATTTTCTTGAAAGCCATCCATGAAAGTTGAATTCTTCTTTTGATTTCCTTTTCCATCCCCCCATTAATCTGTAATATTTGTCCTAGGTAGTTAAATGTTTCTACAATTTCGATATCTTGATTTTCCAACTGAATATTCCTTGGTTTCACAAATTTGTTGAACATTAATTTGGTTTTTTCTTTATTAATTTTTAATCCTATGAATTTGCTTTCTTGGTTTATATCTATTAACATTTTCTCTAGCTGCTGGGGATCTCTTGATATAATTACTATGTCATCTGCATATCTTAGATGGGAAATCCTCTTTTGATTTATTTTAATTCCTTCCCCCTTCCAGTTTAATCTATTGAAAATAAGATCAAGTGCAGCAGTAAACAACTTTGGGGATAGGGAGTCGCCCTGTCTGATTCCCTTTTCTAGGTTTATGGTTCCGCTAATTTCATTTAGAGTGAAAGTTGCTCTTGCCTTGTTGTAAATATTTTGTATCAGATCAATGTATGTTCTCTCTATTTCTAGTTTGGACAAGCATTCCACTATTGCCTCGGTCTTGATGGAATCAAAGGCTTTTTCATAGTCAATAAAAGCCAAGCAGAGAGGTCTTTGGAATTCCGTTCGTTTTTCTATAATTTGTCTTAGTGTATGTATATGGTCTATTGTACTGTATCCTTTCCGGAATCCCGCTTGTTCTATTGGTTGGCCATTGTCTAATGTGGGGGTGAGTCTGATGGTAATTATTTTGGTAAAAATCTTGTATAAGTTGGAAAGTAGACTTATTGGTCTGTAATTTTTTATTTCTTCCTTTTGTCCTTTTTTAAAGATCAGTATTAGTTTGGCATTATTCCAATTCTCTGGGATTCTTCGTTCTCTCAAACATAGATTGTATAGAGAGGCCAGAATTTCCATTAGTTTATCTCCTCCCATTTTTATTGTTTCTATTTCTATTTGGTCCTCTCCGGGACTTTTTCCATTTTTCATATCTCTTAGAGCTGTTTTAATTTCTGATATTGTGATCATTGGTACTTCTTCTTGATAGTCCGAATCCTTCTGAGTCCTGATTATTTTCGTATCATCTTTGTATAATTCTGAGTAAAATTCTTGTACCCTTCTGACTATTTTCTTTGTATTCCGTAACACTACAACTTCTCTTAAAGCTAACCTGATAATACAGGAACAGCTACTGAATGTATACCTTCGCAATGAAAAGTAGTCCGTACATTAAATAATGATCTGGTCAAAAATAAATGCCAATTAACAGAAATTATCATTTTAAACATGTCGTAATTTATCAAGGTAAATATTTTAAGGAGATAAAGACAACATTTCAGATGTTTTTGAGTTTAAAAGTCATTAGTTGATTAACCAATCAAGGAAGCCTCACAGTTGAGTTAAGATGGCGTCTTCAAACGCAATGTTTTTCAACCAAATAAACCAGCAAAACCCGAGACATCCGTCATTATCGTTCTCATGATCGTTATATTTATTATATAGATGAAACATGGATAAATTTTGGCCATACGAAGCGGACGATATGGCACGATAACACTGTGATCTCCAGCTGAAACGCATTTGCGCGAGGGTTAGCGTTCATCGCGACATCGCTTTTTGATCCTTCGATTCGGCTCTTCCTCGGTTAATAATTATCCATGCAGGAAGTTCAGAAGGATTTGACGTTGGAGCGTGTGGTACATTTAAGGCTAAAAAAAAACTTGGGGATTATCCCGCAGAAATAAACGGTGTTTATTATGAGAAATGGTTTCTCGATCAGCTCGGATTGTAGGCCTAATACTGACGCTGAGACCGCTTTGAAAAATTGTTTGGGTCTGTTGAAAAACGGCCCTTTTCAGGGCCACCAATTCTTTACGAAAGAGTATTAATTTGCTTTTCTATTTCACATGAATTTATTTTCAGAATAAAGATTATATTTGTTTATAAAAAAATCATAACATGACAATATCTCTTCCATATGTTTTAGTTATCATTTATTTGTTATAAAATAATAATAAAATTTGAAATACAGGTCTATGTAAAAATAAAAGTCAAATAAGAAAGAATTTCCATTGCAATTTTAATAATTGTTTTAATTTGTAATAAATTTTCATTACAGAAATTTATATTGAAATTTGATTCTGAGTAAGTTGAAATACAATTTTTAAAAAAAAAGTTTTAATTTTTTTGTTTATTTTCGTTTTGTAACAAATATTGTCTTGTAACTTAAGATTTCTTTTAAAATTACAAATAGATTGTTTCTTTAATAAGTTTAATTTCTATCTGTTCTATTTTTTTTTTTTTTTTTGAAATTGCTAAATATACAATAGAATTATATCGCGATAGCTGTAATGAGAATTCGTTTTGTTTACATTGGAAAAAGCGTCATGTGGGCGCGGAGGGATACTTTCAGATGCTCGGTGAGACGACTTGGTGTGATTTGACTCCGTAACTGTTTCTGTATTATCAGGTTAGCTTTAAGAGAAGTTATAGTACAATATTTCATAAACTTAAAATATTATCAATGGAAGTGGAGCTGTTTCATGAGAACTGATGGACAGAAGTAGTAAAGGATTGTGCAAGTAAATTGAATTTCAATTGAATTCTGTAACATTCTAGGAAGAAAATTGTTAAAAGGTAGAACCTTTTTCACCATGTTAATAATCTTGGTGTCTCTGTTTGATTTCAGAATTCTGAAATCTGTGTATCTCATTTTCTAAATGATAGTTTTTAGAAATTAAATCAGAAATTATTTGAAATAAATATTTCAATAAAATATTAAATATTTTAAGTAAAAGGTCTTTACTAAAAAAAAATTATATCAAATGACGGCAACTCGAATTTTTGATCGGAAACAAATAATTCGGTCAGTGGAGTTAATTTACGACGAAACCAACAGACAGACACTGCGTTCGAGTTAGCTCCGTTGTTGTTTGTGGTCAAACGAAGTAGTTTGAAAAACAGGTGGATGTGTTTCTTAGCCACTGCTAATATCAGAAAAATTCGTCCGTTGCTATGCAAATATGTTGGGCCTTAAACAAGGGTGCGGGCTACACCGTGGGCGAGTCGACACCGACGCCCTCTGTGGTTGACAGCCTAATGATTGGGTGACACCTCACACAACCTTGGCCGTCATCAAGGACCCCCAAAACACTGAAACTTATCCAAGGGTATCAGAGTAATATTATACTCGTCGAAAATAAAATAACTCTTTTTCAATCCAAGACAGCTGCAAAATAAAAAGGTTTCTGTGTAGAGTGTTACTTTAAAGACTACGTTTTTAGGTAGTAAGGAAATAAATTACTTAAGACATCAAGTATTTCTGCAATGTTTTACAAATATTTTACAGGTAATGTAATTATTTCAGGTAATGAAGGTTCTTTTTGAAAACTGAAAAATAAACAGGTAAATTTAGTAATACTGTGATTAAATTAAAAAAAAAAAATAATAAGAGTCAAGATTTTAGGTTAGTAGTAGTGACATTTAGATGAAATGAAGAACAAAATGATTTATTTCCGATTTTAAAATAAATGAAAAATGTGAAAACCTAATCACCATAAATTGAATCAGCCTGATTTAAGTATTAGTTACGTAAGGTATTTATTTAAATCTCAAACTAAATATCAGACTTCATTAATGTTGATGGAACATAAAACATTGAATGACTGGAAAGAGACAAATAACGACAACACTTTGTACAGTATAAATAGAATTTCTGCTTAAGGTCATTTATAAATTCTTTTTAATTTTTTCTTTGTAAACTCTTAATTTTTAGGGACTTTTCCCCTTGGCCTGAGATCATTGCGTTTTCCAGATATCTTTCAGACAACTGGATAACAACCTCCCTCGTCTGCTAGGATTCATTCAGAAATAATCACTTCAGATCAAAGCTCACACACACACACTGAGTTCAATCTCGAACGATTCGGCGAAGCGGGAAATGATATTTGTAGAAAAGTGAAAATACAAATCATTTAGTTTCTTCAGCTTATACATACGTTTAAAACTGTCCCAGTTGAAACAGAAAAACCTTGACTGCTGACTAGGTGGGGCTGCATCATACATTATTAAATCATATCTCAGTGGGTGGGTATCATTTCTTGTGGTGATAATAAACGTGATGCAATTACATTATTTTCTCCTTAACTTTAAATATGATTTTTTTTTTTTTAAATGAAGTACTCGTATATTCACATTTTATACTTCACTTAAATCTTCCAAGCAACATGTAATATTTAAATGTCGATTTTAATTTAAATACCACCTAATTGTCATTCAAAAACTCGCACAGCTAAAGATGGAGAGATTGCGAAGGTGGACGGAGGCGTCTCAAATCCATCGATAGGATTGGAAAAAAAAAATGATTTACCTGATTCTGGTTTAATAAAGAAGATAATTCTCAGTGAATTTCAAGTTTTAATCAACTACTTCTAAAGTCCTTTTTCTACTCATTGAAATAAACGTAGTAAAATGGTGTTTATTCTTGGTTAGCATTCAATGCAGCAAAATTAAGAATTATAACAAAAATTGTCACATATTATTAGTAAGAAGCGAAAAGCTCTTAGTATTTTTTGAAAGTTCTCTTCACTGATGTTGATCGCTTCTGTTTTCCTCCTGATTTATTTGCAATTACCTTAAAGACATCAATTTCCTTTTCTTTATTTTTTTCCTTCTCTCTATCTTCTTATTAGTCCGCCAAAGGTGGATCCATTACATCACTGCATCACTGAATTATGTAACTTACAAGTGAAATTATACAAGAGCAAGGAGAAGGGGAGAGGGGATATTCCCTGCCCTGTTAATTATTCCCGTCAGGTTTTTCAGGATTGCTTCATGTTCGTCGGAGGGGTGAAAGTGTAGGTCGTTTAATGCAGACATTATCCCTCCCTTGGCTTGTCAGTGGTAACAACCCATGACGTAGGGGATCTCCTGCCAGTGTCTCAGAAGAGATTCTCCGAAAATGATGAGCAATGCAGGAAACACAAGAAGAACCCAATCGTAAATCAAATTGCTTTTGAAATTACTTGAGTCATTTATTTATAGTCACATTAAAACATCTTTCAGTTCTTGTAAATCTTAACGTAGTGAACTTAATTGTTGAAAGTTAGACTCGTAAAAATCAATACAGTTTTTCTCCCGTCTTTATAACCTTTGCAACAGTTAATGGGTCTTCTAGAAACTTAGCGTGCCTATTCACGGATGAGAGAATCAAACTCTGTAATGGAAATATGTCCTTGTGAATTCTTGTGCGCCTGAAGTTAACATAAAAAAAAGCAAAAATCAAACAATTAATTCTTGATGCCTAAAACACTGCCTAGTAATCAGTTCTGTCGCCCATTTTAAATTGCACGAT
Source organism: Thereuonema tuberculata (assembly GCA_023159025.1). Taxonomy (NCBI): domain Eukaryota; kingdom Metazoa; phylum Arthropoda; class Chilopoda; order Scutigeromorpha; family Scutigeridae; genus Thereuonema; species Thereuonema tuberculata. The sequence goes on from JAFIDM010014012.1 coordinate 7,644,573, forward strand.
TATTAATTTAATTGTAGGTATTTGAATTAAGTATTAACAGATTAATTAATAGTCAAAATTGGAAAGTTTCAATTTGGTAAAGAATTTGCAATTGTAATCACCCATTCTCCTTTGTATGTCTTTCACATATACAGAAACAAGAATGAAAATCAGTATTTAAGGAAAGCAGCATTTAGTTCTTTCAGTTACTTCTTGCCTATTTTTCCCTACAATAACTAAAATAGAAGCTTCCATATTTATAATTTCTGCATAATGGAAAAGCCTATTAGATTATAAAAATAAGAAAACGAAAAAAAAAAAAAAGAATACAAAAGTAGGGTCACTGAATGTGATGCCGGATAGAGGAAGGGAATTCTACGTTTTTCAGTCAATTAGAACAACCAAATGTTCTAGATATCGTTTGAGGTACAGTTGTTGATAGTTTTATTATGATGTTGTTTCTATGACTGATAATTTAGTCTGGAAAATTCGATTAATAACGGAAGTAGCAAAATACCCCCTTTTTAAATATTCTCCCTGTAACTGTTCTATTTTTCTTGATCACTTCATTTAAACCAACAATTGCCTTTAGTTAATTATTTGGGAAAGTTTACAAAACGGTTGAAACGTCAAATTATAGTAGAAATGGTTGTTTTATAATAGAGATAATCTCATGCAATTACAGGCTTGGGAATCCGAAATAAGGCAGGAATGACTGGGAGGGAATAGCGAGCAAACCTCCGTCTGCATTCGAAATACAAGAGAAAAGGGTATGTTTATCCAATTCCAAGAATCTGAGTTACACATATTTATCCTTTCTTCCCCTCCCCCCCCTCTCTTATCTTCCTGTTACCCCTCAGCCAAAATGCTTTTTTTTTTTAGCTTGCCAATCTGCTGATGGGTGGTCCTTAACGAAACACCAAACCATTTTCTATGACAGTGGGTGAAAGAAACCAGGTTGAGAGAGAAACTAAACCCCAACCACAAGACGAAATTAGTGGACCAAAAAAAAAACATAACTGAGGATGCTGTTGAGAATAAGAGGAATAACCTAAGAGACATGAAACGCATTTCCATTGGTAAGATTGTATTAGTTTTATAATATGTCAGGAGGAACGCGAACTTATAAAAAATATATATTTACACAGAACATGAAGATAGACATGAATCGAGTACAAGACGCCAAGTATGTACGGAGTTACGCAGAAGTTAAAAGAACAACGTCCAAAAAAAACTACCAAAAACTATTTTTAGATTTACTTTTCTCTCAGAAATCTGACAAAATAACGGATGACTTAATTATACCACCTTCTTTATGATTCGTCTAAATAGAGAGAAAAAAATAGGCTCAGAAAATCGGTAGAGAAATGTTCAGAATTCAATTTTATCTTTTGATCTTTGTTCATTAATTTGCAAGTAAAAAAAAAACCTTACAAGTCAATATTATTATTATTCTCCAATAGCAAATACTGGATTTTCTTCATGTTTAACGGTAATTCAGTTACACTTGCACGAGTTAATTAAAACCAATTACATTTGAACCACTTAGGAAATTCCTCACCAATTTAATCAGCCTACCATAATTGGAAAACTTAATGAAAAATTGTATCTGCAAGTAGGGAAACTGCTGTTTGTTTTCACGACATTACAAAAAAAGAAAGAAAGGAAAATAAAATACAAACATTTCAGTTTTTTAAGTTGTTTCAAGAATTGCTGTTAATTAGTGAAACAGTATCTTGTTTCCTATGACATGTATTTGAATTTATAAAACATTCTCTAATTTGTAAACAAATGTAGAAAAAAAATGTGGAATAAAACTTTTTTTACTGGAATTCCTTGTTTATATTTTTTTTTTATTATTCTTTTATATTAATTTGTCGAATTTCTGCAAAGGATTAATTCTTCAACAGAAGTTTCTTTTACGTTAAGTTAATGCACGAGGAAATTTGCAATTCAGGTTAATTACAATGCGTGTCATGTTGTAGGCGGCTCCAACATCCACAGATTTCTACTTTCCATAATAAACATTAGGGTTGTGTCTTTATGAAAACCCGTAGCTAATTCCCACATTGAAGACTTTTTGTAAGAGAAACAAAGACAAAATGTAGCCTCACTCCTACTACTGTTTCTTAGCCACAAAAACCATAAGAAATAAGAAAATGGGATTTGTTCTTGGCAAGAAACACATCGGCTAATAAATCAACAAATGCAAGTTATCTAACACACTTAGGTAGTTGACTTCGATCAACATTTCCTTTTATTTTTTTGTTTTTTATGGTGTTAGTTAAATTTTTGGGTAATGCTGAGCAAACTATTTGGTAATAAGATAATTTGAATCATTCAATACACTCACTAAATTTGAAAATATATTCCGTGATGGACAGGTGAAACTAAATAATCTTAAATTGACAGAAATGGATTCTTTAGTTTAACTCCCGACTTTTAAAACGTGTTTTTAAGTGGTCAAATAGTTAGAGACGTTCATGTCTGTCTCTCTCATTTTTCTACAATAAAATTAAAACTATAACTCAAGAGAAAACTGAAATGATAATAATAATAAAAGTTACACAGTTTCAAATTTGACTTGTCTAATTCTCTTAGTTCCCAGAAAGCGAAATAATAAATTGAATATTATACTATCTGATATACAGAGAAGGTAACCACAGAAAAAAACAAAAGATATTTTTTCCTGAAATAGTCGTTTTTATGAACCCACTTACTTGTGTAACTATTTCTTAGTTATTTTTAAATAGAATGAAAAATAAAAAAAAAGCCATCTTCAACATATCATTGATTTATACAATATTTAGAATCAGTATTTCCACTAGAATCTTGCGAAGGTAATATTGCTTATATTTAATAAAAAAAACTAAAAGGAAAGTTAATTTAAACTTAAAAATGAATTCAGAACAATTAAATTTCATTTCCAGGTAATAAAGCTAGCCTCAATTGGTTTACTCTCATTCGAAGCCTAATTCCATCCAAAAGTCGCGGGGCCTCAGTCTTACCTTTTTTTTTTTGTTTTCTTTTACTTTTAGTTATTAATATAGTAAATAATTTAAAATCAAAAATTTCTTTATGAGTTTATGAGATAAGGTCCACTCAGTAGCGTCAAAATATAAATTGGACATCTTTTCACATACGGGAAATGTTTTGACAAGAAAGGAGTAGATATTATTATTATTATTATAACTGTTATTATTATTTCATTTTTTTTTTCATAATCAAATATCTAACTAAAACCAAACCTTCATTTTTGGAAATATGTTTCTTCAGCAGTGTTTTTTTTTGTTAAAAAAATTAAGTAAAGAATGTATTTTTTTTGGAGCGATTAAAAAAAAAACACAAAGTTTTTAAAAAAACAAAAAAAAAGTCTTTTTTTTTTTTTTAAAAAAAAAAGATAAATAATTCTCTTTATTCTATTTTTTTCCCCATTTTTTTTTTTTTTGGCTCATCTCAGCTGTTGAATGTTACATTTTAATCTCTCTCTCTCTCTAAATACGGCCTGAAGGAAAAAAAGATGGAAATTTTGTTTTTGTTAAACCATTGCAAAGAGTGCGCCTGCGCAATAATAATTAGATCGGTCATTGAGTTGCCAATGGTTATTTTTTCTGAATGACAAAGTGGAATTGGTTTAGAATTAGTTACAGACGCTGGGGGAGTGGGTAGGTCTGATGGGGCGTTCGGAACACACGTGGGTTCGCCAGACAAACGTCGGCGGCTTTTTACCGTCTTCCGAGGGGGAGGCAGTAACGCAATCCACTTTTTCCTTCCAGAACATCCTATTTTTAACTCGCTTTCCCCTCTCCCACTTCCGGACGTCCGTGTCGGAATTCGTGTATCGAAATGTCTCAATCGAACTGAAGCATTTTTCCAGGTGCCACTCGAGCAACGCAAAGGAATTCATCACTCTCCACACGATTGCGTTCGTTTCGTCTCGTCATTAATACTCGTCCATTAGAACCACAACAAACAAACACTTTCTTCTTAATCATTGATTCCTTTGTTGCTTTGGAATGTTTTCTATGATTTAACACAAGACTCTTCCTTTCAATTACTGCATCTATTTCAGCCTCTTGCGATGAGTCACAGCTCGTGAATATTATTAGCGTTATTCAGAATAATGAAGAAACTCAATTATAGTAGGTTCCTAAATAAAAACAGGAAAAGAGGAGTTAATTGAAATAATAATCGTCAACCATTTCAGTAACTGACCAATGAAGAAGGAGGAAAGACATATTTAAAGTCACGTGGTATTCGAACAATTGAAAAGACATTTTGTTTTCAAATGAATGAATTACTACAATTTTAAATTTTACTTTCCACTTCATTCCTTCTCGTATCAGTTTTATTTAATATTTGCTTTTAATTTTATTAATTTATATTTTTCCTTTAATATTAAATATCAGCTTAAAGGAAAACTGACCAATACTTCTCGATATCGTAAAGAAGTAGAAAGATTTAACCCTTTTTTTTAAATAATTTAATGACAAAATAAAACTTGATGTAAACAATGCTCCCGTAAATCTAGTTCTGTTCATATTAAGTAGAGGACGCTTTTCATTTTGTCTGAAGAATTGTTTTCACAATAAAAGCTTTGTTAAGACGTTGTAAGAGATCAGAAGAAATATTAAGTTAATCCTTCTCTATTCAAAAGCTACATTGGATTGTTTATGAGAGATAGACACAAGGTCAATGGCCACATCAGTAGAAAATTATCCTTCCTCAGAATACCTTAGAACCTTGAAAAACGTGTAACCGTGGCTGTCGAATGTTTCCTGAAACACCTACATCAAGGGTTAAATTATCAGTTTAATGAAATAATTGTATAAAATCAGACCTTGTATCGTTTGTGAAGTGATTCAGATACGGACGAAACAGAAAATGACATTAAAACCATTGCCTTTCCAAAATTAGAGACTTCTTTTTAGCTTCAATTAATTCTAATTAATTGTGTAGTACTTTATTAATTCTTGTAGTATACTAACATGGGTTTCTTTCAGTATTTAATAAAGGAAAATAATGTATTTAACAAAAACAAAATATCATTTATGAAAAATTAAAATCCATAACAAAAAAAACCCAAGCAGGATATAAGTATAATATATAATTAATAATCTTTTTTTAATGGAAATGAATTGTACTTAATAGATAATAAACAAGTTTTTTTTTTGTTTTTTGTTTTTTGGAAGATTTTTAGTTGAAGATTCGAACCTGCGATTGCTCGATTACAAATGTTAATTCCTTTCAAATAGCGTCTTTCTTTGCTACTGTTTTGATGACGCAATGAGAGATCAAGGAGTTTCTAAGGGGGTTTTCCTTACATCTGAAGAAGGCGGAGGCTACTGAAAAGTCGGATATAATAACAAATAGATCAAACTCTAATAGGTTTATTTTTAATGAAAACTTAATTGTTTTTGTCAATTACTGTCTTACGTAAATCTATTCATTTATAAAAACGTTAAATGTATAATGATCGTATTGTATTAATTGAAGAAATAAACTGTAAAAATACAGTTGCCTCATTGTGTTTTCACTCTCATTTGATGCTACACTTTAAGAGGGAATTGCGCTAAAAAAAGGTAATAATATAAATAAGAAATTCCCTTGTAATGAACTATTAGGAATAGACAGTGAAGTGATGTATTCTTTTGGGTCTGTCACTGCTGTTCATTCGAATGATCAAGAGAAGAAACAGACAGATGCGATAAGAACCCATATGGGTTTCTTTCCAACTAAATTCATCGCAACGACATTTTTACCGCCATGGGTTTTGACTGACAGTGACTGACTGAACGGAATCGTAAAGAGAAAACTGTAACTCTACAAACTAAGTTTTCGGAGACAAAAAGAAAATCAACAATAAAATCTCTGTAATTCAAAATATATACATAGCTTATTTGAAATATTATTCGCACGTACATCTGTAGTCGGATACTTTAACCAACTTTAATATACGTAAATATTATAAACTTTCTTTAACGTGCAGAGTGAACTATCTAGGAACACAATTGACAATTGTAAATTGCGTTAATTGTGCGTGCCAATTGTGTTTCTAGATACGTTAATATATACAGGGTGACTCAAATTTCCCTGTTCAAACTTTAAAGGTAGGCAGGAATACAAAAACAAACCGTAATCATAGTGGAACGCAAACGCTACCCGAATGTGCTAGAGGGCGCTGTTTGGTAGCATATTAGTTGTGCAGTGTGAGCCATCGTCATTTGAGACATTTACTTTGTACGGGTAGGATGTATCGCTCCACTAATGCTGAGAGGGCAGATATGCACCTAGCCTATGGGTCAGCGAACGGAAACGGACGAGCCGCTTATGATTGTATCGTGAACTGTTCCCCAACAGACGTGTACCCAATCATCAAACGTCTGCACCAGAGATTGTATGAAACTGGATCATTCGACGGAAACAGGCGTGAACCTGTAAGTGTTCACCTTACTGTCATGCTGAAAGGTCTATTAAGCAGGTTGTCTACCTTACTTGTTGTCTTTTATTTCTGAACCTTAGTGTACCTTCTAGCACATTCGGGTGGCGTTTGCGGACATACATTCGACTATGAATACGGTTTTGTATTCCTGACCTACTTTTAAAGTTTGTACAGGGAAATTTGAATCTCCCTGTATATATGGACCCTGAGATAACACTTTATTAATACAGCTGTCGAATAGCGTGTTGAGCTTTCTTTGGCTTTCAAAACAGCCTGAATTTTTCTTATCTTGAAGCACTGGGAAGCATTGTGTAGGAATGCATGTATGGTATCATATAGGCATGATTGTGTTGCTTCAAATTGGACGGAGGCAGTGTTGAGATGAGAAGTCCTCTCTCCCCATCCCTCTCAGATGAACAGGATCGAGATCCGGGACTCTGCAAGGCAATGAAGCAATGAAAAATAATTGTCATGATCCTGGAATCATTGCACAGTGATCCAGGCCTTATGGGAAGACGTTATATCAGCTGGAACTACCATCCGAATTATAACCATGATGGAATAAGCTTGGTGAGTGACAATGTTCCGATACAAGATGGCGCGTCCAGACATGATTCTCTGGGTATCAAAAGTCCCAAAAGTGCCAGGAAAATATTTTCCACGCCATTACACCCCCACCACCAACTTCTAGAATTGATACAACGGATCAATAGACTTAAATTGTTTTCACCAAATTCTGAGCTGAATTCAGAATGTGCAAAAAAAGGAACATTGATTCGTCAAAGCTAGCAAGTATTTTCTAGTCATCAAGGTCCAGTGTTGATGTTTCAGTGACTAAAGGAGGCGCTTTCTTAGTCTTCACCGACAACATCGGAACCCGACGGAACGCTCGCATTGTAGATCATTCGAGACAAGGATGATGGATTCTAAGACGATGTTTCACATGCCAAGATTAAATGCTGATTTGATTGTGTGGTTGTAGCCCATCCGCCGTAACTACTGTAACATGTTACGTCATTGTAAATGTTTATTTTTAATTTGTTGAGTGTGTTTTTGATTGGTTATCTGATAATCGAAGTTAGAGTTTCGTTGATGATCTAATAGCTTAATTTCTAAAACAATCTTCTCTGAACATTGATTCTAGCAAATGAATTTATAAATGAGGAGCAGGATAATTACACTTAAAAATTTAGAATATTTGTTTTTCCTAAGTGAGGAATCGAGGATCCCTTTGCTTCCAGAGGAAATCATTTCTTCCTGGTATTTATATTTAACCATCAACAATCGCTTCAGTTCTATCTGAGTTCGCCGAGAAAGAGGGGAAGGGATGGGATAAAAAAAGGAAGGGATGACTCAACTCGCAATCTTTAAAAAAAAAAAAGTGAAATGGGGGGTAGGAAAGCCGACTCTTCACAAGGGGATTCTCTGTAGTTTGCTGATAGCTTTTTTTAAAAACCGACATTATTGAGATTTTTTTTTTAATCTAATACATATTAGCATTTGAAAATCTCTCTTTCTTTTTCAAGTAAATTTCTTACATTTACTTTATTTAGTAAATATCTTTTTTACTGTAGAATTTCATAACTAAGATCTCAATAGAATTAACCCTTTATTTACTATTATATTTATTGATTTAATTTAATGCAGCTAATGAATTTATTAGGTTTCAGCAATTAACGCTATACTATACTGCTATAACCCTTATCAACAAATAATTTATAAATGCAATATTTAATTGTATTTTGCATAATGTCTTTTGTGATTTATTTTAAGAATTAAACTTCAAGCCATACAATGCCTTCTTATATAATAACGATGATCTCTTCATCTGTTACCAATGTTGCTACACATGATGAGAGCTTCTGAATATTGGATTGTGAATACCAATGGTTGAGGCCTAACTTATAACTATGTTTTGCTATGTCTGTTAATATACTAAATAGGTTATCCTGTTATATATTGCTTATTTGCATATATTAACAGAAAGGAAACATCATGGTTTTTTTACTACAATTTATTCATATCCGTGATGATTTTGTAGTTAACATGAACTGTCTTCAACAGTTTATTCTTGATTTTTTTCTATTTTTCTATTAGTATTAATAGTGATGATTAATATTTATTTACAATCTCCCATTAATGAAGGTTTTTCCGTAGAAATTTTTTTTTCTAACAATAACGCTTTCAGTTATTGAAGTGTCATCAACCTTCAGTCAAGTATCTACAGCAAGAGAAAAAAACCTAGATGCGATAACAGCCCAGATGGTGTCTTTTAAAAATAAGGTAATCGAAATGTCATTTTTCGACAGATCTTAGATGACAACCTCAAGAGAAGAAAAAAATGTAACAGACAAACAAAACAATTATTATTTTTGTTATTATTAAAACCTTAAATTAAAAACAAAAACAAAACTACGATATATCTCCACTAATAAAATTATAAAAAATTCAAATAAAACTTGTTATTTTTTTTTTATTTACATATCTTATTATAGTATTACTTTTATTTATTTATTTATTTATTTATTTATTTATTTATTTATTATTTATGTAATTTTTAAGTAATGATAGTAAAAACTATTATAATTATTTACAATGATTAAGTAAAAATAAAAAATAATTAGGCTAAAATATATTTACATTCTAAAATTACTTAATTGACTTATTATGGACTTTTATGATGTTTTATTATAATATACTTTATTTTTAGTATGTAGAAAATTTTATGTTTTTCCTGAAATATTAAATTATATTTCTGTTTATAATTTATTTAATCTGCTTTTAAGAATTTTTAAAACGAATCAAAAGTTTCAGAAAACAATTAAGAAAATATTAGTTAAAATGTAGTTGATTCTTTTTCCATTTCAATGTTTTTGTCTTCTCGTAAATGGATCATTCAATGTCATTGTATTAATATTCCAACCTAAAATACAAAAAAAGACATAAAGGAGTCGTCATTGATAAAAATAAAACAGAAAACACTGATGAAATGGAGAGGAAACCTTCAAGGATTTATGGACTCATGAATAAATCGAATGCAACTGGGTCACAAAACCAAAACATGGCTACGCATTTCACCTTGTCAGAAATATCAGCAACTATCAATTGCTGGGTTAAAAAAAAATCATAGGAACAAAGAAATAAAACAATTAGTACTTAAAAACAGAATTAGGAAATAAAATAGAAATCAATGTAATTCAAAATTTTAAATTAGTGGTTTTTGTTTGCGAGGATTTCTGAAAAATAAGGAAAAATATTGAACCCGAAATGAAATCATCAGTAGAGAATAAATACGATAGAACGAAAGGCAGCTGAAGTTAAATAAAAGATAAATAACATTTCTTTTTAATTATTTCTTTACTAAATAAATATTTATTGGTATTGATGGGTTGTTTGTTCAATTGTAAAAATAATTTACTTTGAAATACCAATTCCTTTAACCAGATAGAGGCAGTATTGCAGATTACTTAATCTTTATTATTATAATATTTATGGTGTATTATGTAATCAAATAAACAATCTCAAAATGATAAATAAATGAAAGGGGAAAAGTAAAACCTCACAACGAGAAGGAAGAGTGAAAAAGATTTCTTTTGCTAGTAATGTTAAAGACTATTTCTGAAGAACACAGAAGGAATCGTCTACAAGTAGTCATTTGAATTCGATTGAAATACAACACTGTTCTCAAATGATGGCCCTGAATAATGTCTAAAATATCTTATCCAATAACTGAAGTTCGTCAATCCAGTCTTTCCTTTAGTTTAAAGACTACAATTACGTCCCTTCCAGTTCTCCCCAAACGAAAAGCAATCTGGAGTAATAACATAGAAAAGAATAAATCCCATGAAATCAAAGATAAATTTGCATAGGATAAGATGAGATAATAACTGTTGCTATAAATTACAGCCAGCTCCTTATACTTTGATTTTTCACGTAGATACAGCTATGTTAGAAAATACTCCTCATTTTACGATTGGATTATGTTTGGATGAAGTTGCTAAATCGGGAACAATCAAAATTTAAATTGGCTAACTACTGAATGTGCATCGAAAAGTGAGAAGCACCTGTTTAAAAATGATAATAATAATATAGTAAGTATTGGCTCAGTAGAATTGCGGCTGTTCAGAATCTCATTAAATAATAATAACAATAATAATAATAATAATAATAATAATAATAATTTTTATCTAAAATCCTAATATTAAATTTTTTGACAGTGTTTTATATGTACCTGCTTCATTATTGTCTGTTTATTAAATTTTACTACTCAATAAATAGTAGTAATAAATAATAGTAATAAAATTTAGAGGTTTCGTCAATAACTTTTAGTAAATAAATAAATAAATAATAAAATCAACGATTAAATCAAAGCCTGAATAAAATCAAGACGATTTTTTTTTTGTATTAAATGAAGACTTGGATGAGTGCTAAAGACTGATGGCCATGGATCCAATTGTCTTTATCATGACTGATGGTTTTTCCTTTCTCTCAGATGAAATCTGACTCCCATTTAACTTCGGTGCCAAGAAAACAATGGACTTCTCTCATCTCTGCTGTGATTTCATTAACAAGTGATTAGATCGTGTTACATTTCACTTGACTCCTTCCTTTTACCACTTCTTACAACTCGTCTTTGTCTTTAGAATCAACAGGAAGGCTTCAAAAAAAAAGTTCAAAAGTCATTCAGTGACAAATAATTCAACGAACGTTTCAATTTAAAACTTGATGAGTCGACGATAAAATCAGCTTTTTTTTAAAAGAGATTTTTGTAAATGTAATAAAATTCTCAAGGGGATCTATTTATTTTTTAAGTTTTTAGAGGCATCAGCGTGCCAGGAAATAAGATTAAAAATATCTCCATTGCAGTCCTTCTCAGAAAATGTAAATTAAGATCACTCGCTTTGCAAATACATTTCTTTCGTCTGTTAACCTCGACGGAAGGGTGACTTCTTTTTTTCTCTGTGAAATGACAATGTCTTGAGTCAAGGTTTATTATTTGATCGTTTCAGAACAAAGTACAAATCCTGTTTGCAAATGAAGAAATATTCGAAACTAACAAATGGAAATGCTGATAGTTTTACTGCTAATAAAACATATGTAATACATTATTATTATTATGTATTACGTTCAGTACATTACATATATATTTTTATAACTTTATTTTGATTATTTTGTTACTTATATTGTAATATTTTTACTTACCGTTGTAAGTAAGTTTTGTTATCGAAGTTTTTTGTTTTAGTGGAATACAAAACTTTAAAATATTAAAAAACAACTATGTCTTACACACAAATCAATTCATTTAAGAAAGGTTTAAAAATAAAACATGCTAAAAAATACAATACGTTGTTTGTTTGTTTACGTTGTTTGACGAGATCATGACTTTCCACTTTCCATATCATTGGCTGAACTTTTTTGAATAATTTAAAAATTGCTTATTTAAACCTTCTCTCAAGACTCAAAACTTCATCTTGCTGATGATGGGGAATATGTTCCCCGAAACTGTCCTAGGACCTTTTTAACGTATTGTATTTTTTAGCATGTTTTATTTTTAAACCTTTCTTAAATGAATTGATTTGTGTGTAAGACATAGTTGTTTTTTAATATAAGTATAATAAAACACACGTTAAAATCTTCATAAAACTTTAAAATAGAGAATAACTGAATCCATTTCTCTTTAATTGATTTAAATTCTTTTCACACAACGAACATTTTAGACATATACTAAAAAATATTTGGCAATATTTAATATACTGATATCAATAAAGGATACAGAATTATATAAATTTCTTGTTCAATCAACTATTAAATTAACAACTGAAAGTTAATTAGATAAAAAAAAAAAGGACGAAATTTTGCCCAAATCTAATTGGTTTCGTCATTTGGAGTAAATCATATTTTTTTTTTTTAAGATTATGAAACCACTTAAGAAATAATTTAAATATTTCTACGGTCGTTCCTTTCTTATGAAATCGAGTTCTCGACCCCTGCATTCAACATATAACGCATTACTGTCAATCAAATATGTAAAATAAAAAGCTCTGAAGTTAATGGCTGTAGTTCGATTTCTTCTTATCTACACCCAAAAGTGTTTGTAATCTATCATTTACGGACTGTGTTAAACTTGTTCTGGGATCTGGTTATGAAATAAGTAAAACATTTTTATAGTTAGCCTATCTTTCTTTAAACGATGTGTGTGTTCATTCGTTCTCTAAGTTTAATAAATTTGAAAATTCACAATCACGAATTTATAATAAATAAAATAAGTATTTTTCCAATTTTTACGATTCTTTTCAATTTTTTTTTTTTTGCTCTCAAATCTTTTAAAACCTCCTTTTACAAGGAGAGGGGGCGATAAAGAAAACCTTTTTTAATACCTTAAAAAAGGGAAATTAAAACGTGACGAAGGGAAATTAAAAATAACTATTTTTCAAAATAAATCCATTCATACAGAAATTTATGAGAATAGAAAGGTTTTACGTTAAACTATTAGGAAACATGGACGCCATTAAGATACAGTTGGCGTATTAATTAATTGGACGCTTGGCTGCGGGTTGGAGGTGAAGGGTTCGATCCCCGGCCTCGGTGGAGGGCAGGGATTTTTCCATGCTCCAGTCTCCTCCAAACGGGTCCTATGGTCTACCCAGCCCTCTGTAGAATGGGTACCATGTTTCTTTCGCGGGCGAGCGTTTGACTGACCACCAGACCTCATCTCAATCCCGGGTTACTGAAACGCTGGAGCCTTACCTCCAGAGTCCCAATGAGTCACAGTGGGATACCTAACCTAATTAATTGGAAGTAATCTGTTCTAAGTATTTCTACGTTGGTAATTTGCAGTCCCTGTGCGTTTATTGAAGACTGAATAGAAAAATCAATATGCGAAAGTGCAGATATTTGGTAACATTTATCTACCGTTAGATTTGAGAATTTTCAGATATATAATTTTTGAGTTATAAAGATAAAGGAGTTTTAAATACAAGGATGAAAAGATTTAGTTTGCGAAAGAATTCATCTCATTTGAGTTAAATTTCATTAAAGATCGTCATCAGATGCATTCCAAACGCCTTAATCCTCTTAAGAATGGTAGAAGAATTTCCAGTGTTATTATTCTAACAGTGGATGTCAGCAATACAGTCACTTGACAAAGAGAGACAGAGAGACGTAATTTTAGATCATTCACTTATGTTAAGGCGATGAGATTATGTTGTTGAACTCTGTACTAATGTAATTCGTATATTAATCCTTTGTCTTCTTCCCAGGACCTTTCATTGACCGATCACTGTGTGACATCCGTATCTGAATTACGACTGCACTTGACACACGGGGGCGACTCTTCAATTTTGTTTGGAAAAGATACAAATAGCGATCATCAAGCACAGAGATAAGGACTAGGGTTTAGCCAAGTACCAAGAAGATAAGATTCCACCAAAAGAAGAAGAAGAAGAAATAGATGGAGGAAGCTACAACTGAAGAAGGCACTTCATATTC
>JAFIDM010014012.1:7671571-7689226 GCA_023159025.1 Thereuonema tuberculata
AAATTGGAGACCGCCCCGGGCGGCAAAAGTTCTAGTTACGCCACTGTGTGGCTTTTTTTCTTTCTTTATTTTTGCAATGGTGACAAGTCTAGTGTATTTGTTATTTATAATTTAACTAATTATAACTAACAAATATATGTATGTGTATTGTTATTTAAAATAAGCATCTTCATTCTAATTTTTCAATTTCAGAATACAGTTTGCATCAAAGCACTGCAAAGTAAAATGCATGTCAACAGAATTTCATTCTTTAACGTCAATTAGAGTTAGTTGTTTCGCTTCCAATGCTTTCTCTATGGGAATTTTTATCATTTTCTGCCAAACTTTTCTGTAGAAATTCACAAAGGGAATTTTTCAAATCTACAAGACAGATCTGTTAGCCTAAATGTGAATGTTAAATTTGAAGATCCATCACAGGTTTGAGAGTTTGTATGTCCTAAACATACGTTGATTTTATGGTCTTAACTTTCCTTTACAAAAGAGGGTTTTTTGATGAATACAATTCTCTTTCTGTTTCTTTAATAACAATCAAAATAGTCTGCATTTTGTTGGAACACAATTTCCTCGTATTCTTTTGGTTAGGAGTAATTTGAATTGTTCAATTGTTAATTCAGCATATCAAAAACCCATTAGAAATGTAGGTGAATTTATGGGCCATAGCGGTCCTAAATGATGAATAACACCCAATGGAGATGATCAATGAGGGAGGGTTACGAGTTTTATTATTTATGAGCACTTAAGAACCAACATGACTTGCATCACCTCAATCCTAAGAGTTCACACCCATATACCATAGGGGACCATTCAATAACGACCCAAAACACCCTTTAATTTCTTAATCTGATTTATTTGATGAATGTCAGAGTGAGGGACTTTGCAGAACAATTCAATTTCACTTTGTCTGTGACTAAATGTTTCTGTTGCAGAAGGGGTTGAGAATAATCAAAACAAAACACTTAAAACATTCTCAGAAAAAGGAAAAGAATCAAAGCAATGGAAATATTTATTATGTCTGTGTATTAAAGCTTAAAGGTAAGTTCTCTCCGTAACCGCCCGAAGAATCTGCAATATTCTTTTAAGTTAGGTCTAATGTAAGAAAGAAAATCGTACATTCAGGCTGTAGCGTGCAAACTTGGAAGCAGATCTAACCACTTAGCTGTCATAATGATGACTCCGAAGACATTTAATTTACAGAATTATTTCCATCTAAAAAGTTCTTCTTTCTTTGCGGAAGTAGAGTCCACAGGTATCAATTAGATTTTCCTTTTGCCACTCCCACTCAGAATCTACCTTAGATCTGAAGGAGGAGGAGTCAGCCCTGGTAGTTAAATATACCAATGGAAACTTCCATGAGGGATTTTTCTACTCCAGGTGAAATTAATTCAATATTTCGGCTCGGTCCCTTCAGCCTTCCTTAGGAGACGTTTCAGAATTACTTTACCAAAAAATTCCGTATTGTTATTTGTTCAATGTTAATGCTTTGGAATGGATGATTTGGTGGCCTTCTTGTCCAAGACTTTGTAAAGACACCGTACAAGGTCTGGGAAAAATCCCTCAAAGGAACTTATATTATTTGTATGTTTAATTAATTGTAGTGGATTAGATCTCAATCCTTTAAGATGAAACATCGCACCACTGAACAATCGCACTGTAAGTTTATCCGGTTCTGTTTATATCCTATTTCTTATCCTATTAATGAAGAAATAGGAGAAAATTAAGTAACTTCTCTACTAAGCATAAGCTAACAAGAGAAACAAAATTCACTATTGTCATAGTGTTGTATGAAATGGTCCCTATTTCCGCTGTGAATGCCCTTTGATTCTTCACTCCTGTCTTATTCTCCTAGAAATAATCAGAGTACAATAGACTCCAGTGAGGTCTCCCACAAAGCAAATCATTAAACAAAGGAATAAATTAACATATCTCTACTCATTTTATCGTAAGATTACTGTTAAATCTTACACAGTAAGATTACTTAAGATTACTGTAATAGTTACATTATTCAGAGATGGTTTTTCTTTTGTAGATCATTGTAATAATGAATAATTATTTATAAAATTTAATAAAATTTAGACATTGTTAACCATCTTAGGATAATCTCGTGGTTTTTTTTAAATAAAATGTGGATTAAACGAAAAATAAAAAGACAATCCACAAAAATAAAAAGCAAAAATAAAATCGTTTATATTTCCTGTTTTTCTCTCTCTTTTTTTTAAATAATAAATATTTCTGAAAGCAATAAGCATTTACGATAAAAATAACAGCTTTGAGAATTGTTATTAATGTTGCGATGCGCAGAAGAATAACATTGAAAAGAATTATGACTGATTGGATGGAAGTGACTTTGATGCGAATGCCTTTCTATAATTTAGTTCATTTCAGACGATTGTTTTAAAACCACAGAAATGCATAACTGTCGTCAATTCTATATATATATATATATATATATATATATACACACACTGGTGCGCACATCCTTTCAATACAGAATGTCTACGAAGATTAATTCATTCAATTCTCGCTGCAATTCTGAGAACGACATTCTTGAACCAATTTTACAATTGCTTTACGATTTATTCCACTTAACTCATTCTCGAGAGAACTTTAAACATACAGAGATAAAAACCTAATCATGCCACGATCTTTACTATATACTGAGGAAAAAAATTGTAAGTATTAACAGAAGATAAGTATAGAACATGAAAAATTACAGTAAGATTTGTAACTAAATATTGGAACAAAAAAGAGAACTTTATCTCTGAAAAACCTTTATTTTTTAAAACTCCGATAATTCACTTCTTCGCTGACTCTACTGATTCTAATAGAGAAATTCGTGTGCTAATGATGTCAACTGTGAAAAATGGATTTTTTTTTTTTAAATCTAAGCTAAACTATTCTCTTTTTTTTATAGAGTTATTGGCACTGTTGACGTGTACGTGCTTCTGCTTTCATTGAGCTGTCAGAAGGGTTGACAAGAAGAAAAAAAAAATAAAATAAAAAAAGGAATCCAAGACAATGGGTTTTGCCTTAATAACCCTGTGATAGACACAGAGGAACCCACACAGAAGGAAGCAAGGAACTGATTTATGAAGATCCAAATAAATAATCTCCGAATTAGTCACTGCTCTGAAGGTCTTCTTCCAGTAAGGAGATGGTAACCAGACTTTTAATTACTTCTCTATTTTTCTTCCTAATTTTAAATTATTGATGAAGTTCTTATTTCTAAAATTATCATAAATGACACAATAATTTTTAAAACTGATAATGCTCAAAAAAACAACAACAACAAAAAATAACTAGTGTTATATTTAAAACAAATTAACTTTGAGCGCCGTGCCAGCGTGGCCGAGCGGCCTTGACGGCGGTCTGCCGTGCGGGCACTGTGTGGGCACCCGGGTTCGATTCCCGGCCGTGGCTTGGCTGTTTCAATTTCCTTTCCTGTGTTGTCAGCCTCTTCTTCACTTTCTCTTCGGTCTGACGTCATTCCTTAATGGCGTCCTGGGGCAAGCAACGGAAAACCACCCCAGTTTCTCTCCCCAGGTATTTCTGGGAGTTCCACGTGAATTCCATAGAATTTAACCTGTCTCCGGACAGAATACTATAAATTGATTGAAACTTTGAAGCATTGCGTTTCTGATCAGAAGAAATTTGAAAGATTAAAATTTTGCAAAGCTTGATTTAAGATAACTCAAATATAAAGTTGTTTTACTCTTGGAGTAAATATAGCGGTGTATTATATATAGATAAGCGAAAGAAAATTGAAAAGAACTCAATATAAGCAGCTGGCAGGTAGATACTGCGCCTAAATCTGGGCTTGAATAACAGAGCTGGTGTGTATCTTTTCGTCTAAATTGTTTCTTTTCATTGTTGTAATGTATTGTACGCCGAGCACTGATTTATTCGGCAAAGTTGTCTACAGTTCCCACCCCATCTGAGAGTGAATTCACGAAGCCAATAGACCTGGGTTGGAGCCAATAGACCTGGGCTGCAGCCAAACAAAGAATGACGAGTTTCATTGATAAAGGAGTTTTAAAACTTAATATATCTTAATTTTTGATACATCGGAAGCGCAGTGGTGCCTCAAAAGAAAAAATACACAATGAAAAACTCACCAATAAAAAAATAGTGAGAAAATTCATGTGCCAGCAGTTCGCAGGCCTCAATGATTTTTTTTGAAAACATGAAAATTCAAACTGCTCATTTGAATTGTTGAGACCTTGTTGTTTACTGTGACTTCTCTGGCTGATGATCGCCAACGAGCGTGAAACAGCTGTTCCAGGATGTCTCTTGTAAATAATTTAGTATCACTCATTGTTATTATCTTAATTTTTGTTCAAGAGAAAATCCTATCAATTATTAAAAATGAGACGAATACAGAACAGAGAAAAAAGAAACAACAGAATTAAAATCATAGAACCCTTATCCACTTAGGAACACAACACTTCTTCGCGAGAAAATCAGATCTAAGTTGAAGTCTGAGTAGCTTTTAAATATTCAGTCAACTGACAATCTTGTCAAAGCTTGGTGATACGAGCGAAACCGATTGTTTTACTTTTTAATGTGTTATAAATATTTTTAAATTTATATCTGTGTGTTCCCTTGGATTACTACTTACAGCTTAAATTACAAACAGCAAATAAGGAAGTTCTAAAAACAATTCAGCGTCATTTTCTCAATTCGAGTATTTCAATTCCTATGATATAGACAGTGTCTCGTTACAATAAGAATTCTTGACTTTCGTAATTTTGAAACTAATTCCAAATACGCCAGTGGTTTCCCACGATATGCCTTTGATGGAGAATGACGTCTTAGACTGTGCTTTGCGATTGATCAGACTAACAGTGAGTCATTCTTCCTCATTCGCTGGGAATATCAAACGACCATAGAATATCAACATTCATAAAAGCTAAAAATACAATTTAGAATACGTCTTGTATTGAAAAAGAACTGTTTTCTTTTCATACTTCAATATATTTAAGACATTTTTAATACATGTAAAAATAATAAGTTTATTCCTGTATCTGTTATCATTTCGTTAAATTGCCTAAACTGTAATATACATGGTCCAATTGAAAATAACAAATGAATGAACGACGATCAAGATTTCTTTAATTCCTTAAATTCTTTTAAATAAGGAAAGAAAAAAAAAAGTTATAGTATCCGACTGCAGGCCTATGCAGTCTATGGGACGAAGTTAAGGCCGGATGGTCAGCCTGACACATTCCTAATTTTCAGACACCAAGCGCTCTAATAAGGTGTGATGCCATTGAAATGCATGTTGTGCCTAACACAAACTGCTGTGATGATGTCAGCTATTTCTTGGACTGATTTTTCATATTAATAAAACCATTTCCCGCCTGCTATTCTAGTATGTCCCTGAGATTCCTTTGAACGATTATAGAGATTGACTGGCAGAAATAAGTGTTCACTTTCAAATCTCAGTTTCTTTTTGATTTGCAAAACAACAATCTCTAATGGATTTTATCAAAAGAAGATCCATGGGGAGAAAGAGGATCCGGCGATCACCAGCTTAAAGGGACGAAAGGGTAGTCCGACATTCGCCCACTTTCACCATCGAGAACGAAACATACTACCCTCGTGAATGAGAAATGGGTGAACTATAGGACACATTTGACGTAATAAAATAAAGCCAAATCTCTTTGGAGATCGAACAGAACTCCTTCAAACATCTTGAACAATTAATGAATTTAAATAAACAATAACAGTAATAAAATAAATCATCAATTTATTAAAAACAAGTCGATTGTGCAATACTGGTGGATCATAAGACAGTAAGAGCTCAGATCGGAGTCTCTTCAGTGCTGTTGAATTATGTTTTAGAGAAATAATTATTTTTTTTATTATTAATCAATGATTTTTTCAGTTGAATTAAACGTAATTTTATTCTGATCCAAATGGAATTATTGATTTTGATTATCTAAATCTACACGAAAGAAAGAGTTCTGTTGGTCTAAATGGAGCACTTCTCTCGATCTGGGACAATATCAACGAATTAAATTAACGATTGAATATTTAGTTCATCATTAAAATGCCAGATTCGTTCGTTATGACAATAAGGATATTGAAGTTTTGATTTAAAGTTTTCGAAGGACATTTTACCTACGAAGATAAAATTAATGAATTTTACAAAAATTTAGATTAAAATATTTCGTTGGTAAAAACTTTAATTCAATTAACTTCTGATGGAACGAACCTTTAAAAATGAAATGGTGGAAGACTTAAAGATGAAATACTGTAGATTCAAAAGATAGGAATAATGAAAATAAACAAGATAACAGCTAGATTTTTATACAACTTGTTATTTTTTATCGAATATGATTGGATTTCTTTAGATTTAATTTGTTGATTCGTGATTACTGATCGAAACTAACAACATAACGAAACTTTCGCTTTTATTCCTAAGGGAAATAAGTGTGAGCTGTTCTGAAAGTAAAAGTGGTTTCACTTCTTATATAAAAAAAAAGAAAATCAAGATCTGCGGTCGATCTGAAAGCCTCATTCTTGGCGCTTGTCCTCCCCTCCTGCTCAGTCGAATCCCCTACAGGCGTTGCTCTTCAAAGACGAGCACGAGCTCCTTCCCCCGCATCGGCGACGACGGATTCGGTATTTTAGGGGTTGGCCTATGTGGGGAGCGGGGTTACGGACTCGTGGCGGGTGGGGTTGGACGCCAGAGAGGCTCCCGATCTCGCATCTGGCAGTTGCAGCGAAATGGGTCAGTGGGAGAAGGACTCGAATGGGTTGGCGCCGACCGACGCAGGAGCCACCATCGAACACGGTCGCAAAATACACAGGCAGCGAAAAAAACACCGACCTTTAAGATACAACCAGCTGACCATCACGTAACTAAGGAAAGAACATTTCGATACTAAGAAAAAAAAAGAAGAAATATACGATGTCACGATAGGAAAAAGGATGTGATTAACATTCATCGGAAAAAAACAAATAAACTGAATTTTTAATTAAACATAAAACGATAGTTATGTTGCGCTTACTGTCATTAAATAACTAAGCTTCAAAGAAATAAAATGAGGGTAAAAATGAAGCAGTAATAATCAAATTAGAATTATTATCCTGTAATTAGTTAATAGATCGAGGGAAATTCTGCTAATAAATCTGAAATTATGTTGGAAGCAATTTACGTTCACTTTAATCTTCTCAGTGTATTTATTTTTGTATTATATAATTAAAATTCATATAATTGACTAAAATAAAAAAAATTATATAAGTTAAATGTGAATAAACAACTATTTTTCTTGTTTCAAGTAGTTACTGCTATTTATAAAAGGAAGCATTTTTTGGACTAATCAATTGAAATCGCGTGGCAATATTTTGAGAATTACATTTGTAGTTTATTAGTTTTGCATTTGTATTTTAATAATAAAACAAAACAAAAATAATAACTTAAAAACTTAAATATAAAATTATGTTTTGCTAAAGATTTTCAAATTCTCACAGAATGCTTAAAATGAACTCAATACATAAGAAAATATTAGTATAACAAATCTTTTTTTTTTAAGGATCAGAAATATATTATAAATTAATGTAAATAAAATAAATATTTTTATTGATAAGTTAGAATAATGAGGATATTTGTTGATTTGCTTCTAATGCCAGAAAATTAGAAATGATTTAAATTTTAATGATGCAATCAGCAGCATCTGATAAAAGTGAAGTCTATTTGCGGTAGTAAACTTTGGTTTGGATATTCCAGATATTTTAGTAAACTCAAAGTTTGGATATTCTATTTGCTTTCTGAGATAACTCAAAATCAATGTGGAATTTACATTTCTTGAAGTTTTCAGTATATTTACTTATATTATCT
Source organism: Thereuonema tuberculata (assembly GCA_023159025.1). Lineage (NCBI taxonomy): Eukaryota > Metazoa > Arthropoda > Chilopoda > Scutigeromorpha > Scutigeridae > Thereuonema > Thereuonema tuberculata. The sequence continues at coordinate 7,679,415 of JAFIDM010014012.1, forward strand.
GAATATATTAAGTATTCGATGTACGGAAAACATTCGTTCAATCCCTCGGGGTTCAACTCTCTTTGGAAGCAAACATTTTATTTTTGTTCAAAAAATATTAGTCTTTCAAATCCCGAGAAAAACAAAATTACTGGAAATTCTGATTTGGTAACTGTTTGTTTTAAGAACGATTTAAAAAAAAAAAAAAAAAAAAAAAGGAACGCCTAATCGATGGATTCGTAAAAACAACGTCAGACTTACATGATGGTGGCGGACTGGTTGTTTGAACTGACTGGTGGTGGTGGAGGGGAACCCGAGTGGCACTGAGCGGCGTTCGTTCGGCGTTTCGCCGTTAGACTGAATCGGGTCGTCCAAGCGACGCGCGCTCGCCGTCCTCCGACCACGTGATGCCGAGTCACGTGCCACTGTTTTTCAATGCCTTTCCATTCATGGAGATGAGCCAAGGGCCCTAAGGACGTGTTCCGTTGTACGCCCTTGCTCCCTTTCTTCCTTTCGCTGACAAGGGCGAGCCAAGGGGACATCGGCTCAATCACTTTCCCCATGAATTTCAGACACAAAAAAACAAAACAAATACAATAAATGAATTGTGTTTTCGGTCACAAACAAAACTTCTTTTTATTGTGTTTTCTTTAAATTAAATTTTAGTTTTCAAATTGACATTTCTAGGTCTTGTAAATTTCTTTATTCATTAGAAAGCTTCTTAATGACATTCTCTTTTTTCTCCATAGGCAAAACTTTTATATTTAAGATTTTTGAAATTTTAAAGTAATAAACAGCAGCTTCAATAAAATTTGCTCCGTATTTACAAAGATTGAAGCAGTTCGGAAGAAAAAATTGTAGAGAACAAGTTTTACTTATTTATAAACTTTTAACAATAAGTTATACATATGAAAATCTAGTTACATTCCTTTAATATAAAATGATAATCTTAAAAAACGAAATATGATATTCATTACTATATTTTTTTGTTAAAGAAACAAAAGGGCACAATTGTGGATTCTTTAATAAAGTGTCCACTACAGTAGAAGCGTGAAAAGTGATTCTGCTATAGCTTAAGACGCAAAAATCCAAATTGGTTAAATATTGTATTAAGAAAATTCACCAGTCACTAACTATTAAAATTAATACATAAGGAAATGATAAGAAAAAAGAAAACGATTGAATTATAAGTGCTTAAATTGAGTAAAGTGGGCCCGGTAGCCAAGTGGTCAAGGCGCTTGGCTGCGGGTTGGAAGTTACGTTTTCGATTCCCGGCCTCGGCGAAGGGCGGGGATTTTTCCACGCTCCTTTCATCTCTAAACGGGTCCTAGGGTCTACCCAGCCCTCTATGAAATGGGTACCGGGTTTCTTTCCCGGGAGTTAAAGGCGGGCGGGCGTCGGGCTGACCACCTGACCTCAACTTCGTCCCGTTGGTCTTGAAACGCTGGGAGCCTGACCTCCCGCGACCCCAAAAGCCTGCGTAGGCTTATCGTGGGACACTTTAACTTAAATTGATTAAAATAGCAGAAATAAGTAAAAGGTACTGTTTAATTAGTTTAAAACTAGCAAAGCAACAAATCAAAAACAATAGTAATATAATTCAATGATAAAATTTGTATGTAATTGTTTCTTAATATTTTATTCTTGTAATAATGTAAATGTTTGATTTTTGTTTTACTATATTACTTCTTGTATTTTTAAAATTATTATTTTTTTTTGCTTATTAGTTTTTGTAGTTTAAATGTTTAGTACAATATCAAATTTCAATGCGTAATTAGAGTACTACTTCACTCAGTATTGTTATTAATATAAACCTAATAATTCAATATAATGCATAAAGTATTTCTTCAGGTTATAATGGGGACTTATTTTTAAAAAGGAATATTTGTTTTTTAATTTTCCAATGATGAAATATTTCATGCCAAATTCTACTTCATAACAGATGTTGTCCTCTCAAAGACGATAGTAGGTGTTTACATCTTTACAGATTTTTTTTTAATTTTTTTTCTTTCTTTGGAAAGATTTAACCTGTATCTTATAGTTGAACAAAACGTCGTCGTCATCTTTTATTATGTAAAAATTAGATTTAAAATACATTTAAAAATCCTTTAAAAAAAGATTTAAATACATTTTTGATTCAGACACCCAATGTCTCAGGTTCTTTCTCCAAAATTATAAAAACAATCATTTCTAGAATTTTAAAATTATCTACGCTAAGCATTCATTTGTTTCTAATTTAGAAATTTTTATATAAACTTAACGTTATTGGATTTCTCTATTCCACCTATTACAGACAATTATTCACTGAAAAAAACAAACTTCAAATAGGAAAAAAAAAAAAAAAAAAAAAACTCATGATGACAAAAACTTTTTTATTTTTTTTGTTTCTAATTTTATTACAGATTCTTTGTTTTCATACATTTTAAAATTCATTGACAATTTAGAGCGTATAATTTTGTGAAGAAACCAAAATACTTTGACCCTTTCTATTCAAAATATTCACTAGGTATCTTCCTCCAAAGTAAAATTTTGTAGGAAGTTTTTGTACTAACTGTCATTCGTCCAATGACACCCACGCAATCCATCGAGCAAAGAAATAATATTTATTAATTATAAAAATAAAAGAATTACGTAATTAAAAAAGTTTATGTAAACTTTACATGTTTAAATTTACTTAAACATCTTTTTAAAAGTTTTCTTAAACTCAGTTGATTTACTTTCTAATATCATAGAAATACTCTTTGAAAAAAAGTACAGAGTTATTTTGTAGGATTAAAAAAACAAACTAACACTAAAAGGTTTCATCCGATTTTCATCAAATTCTGGTTTCCATATCAAGTTTCATAAAAATCCATCCCCAATTCTTTCAGACCCATCGATACAAACAATATTCGTGTATTCTTTTAGATTCTCTTACAGATCTTATATTCAATTTTTCTATATTAATAATTCATTTTTAAAAGCTTAAATTAAAAACATAATATAAACATTTGTATTTTTTTTCTCTTATTATTATATGTTTTCTTTACGTAACCTTCTAAAAACATGGTAAATTTTATCCCTACAAACATATATTTCCTTAGCCTTTAGCTTTTGTGTCAGTAACTTTCTTTTTTTTTATTATTTCAGTCTGGTTTCAATGTTGTGTCTTCTGCGTAAATTTATTTAAAAAATGTTTGTTTCTCTGACGTTTCGTCAGACAGCTATTATCATCCTCAGGGCATTCATGAATTTCAACAAGAATTAAGAAGGATCTTTTTTTTTTTTTTTCTATTTTTTCCAGACGGTCACTGAAAAATGTTTTAGACGTTGTTACAGATTTCAAAAATTAATTTCTTAACATTAACTAGATATTCTAAATCCTAATAATGATGATGCTTTAATATATATATATATATAATGGTTTATTAGGATTCCAATAAGAAAAAGGGACTCTTCTTTAAATAGCAAAAACAGGTTCTTACTTGGTTGGTAATTTAATACTTGGTTGGTTGTTTGTTTGTTAATAATATTTCTATAAATGCTTTGCTTTTAAAATTATAATTTTTCAAAATAGACTATTTTTGTAACAAGTTTTTCTTGTCAGTCTTTGATTTTGGATGATTTTGGATGATTTTGGATTTTATGAAGAATTGAAGCAGGAGACAAAACTTTTTTAAATTTCTTATTCTATGAAACGGATACTAACTCAATATTCTTACTAAATATTCTTATTTTAATTTTTTTTCAAAGAACTAAAAAAAATGATTGTTTTCTTCCCAACTGAGATGCTAACAAAGCAGTTTCACTCTAACTGATGCTCATCAAATAGTCATCTCCGAATACTTGATATGGAAGTAATGAAGATTCATTTTTGTAGAAAGAAAGTAAAAATCGCGAGAAAAATAAAAAATAAAAATTCACTACAAAATAATAATAATAATAATAATAAAATAAAAAAGCTCCTGTCTTTCCTGCCTAGCATCAGGTAGGTAAATTAGTAAAAAGAAAAAGCGGATATTTTGTATATATTTATAATATCCACTGTATTATATATGTGTACAAAATCATCTAACCAACCAAATTAAATAATCCATGAGCTGTCTTATTTTAATAACAATTTAATTCGTATAATTTTTAAAATTTACTCATTTTGTTTTTTTATAAAAAAAAAGAAAAGATTTGTTAGAAATGCAGATCAAAGGTTCCGTTTATTGTTCATATTGTTAATGTGCTTAAATTGATGGTTGAAGAAAATCAGAGAATATGAATGACAAAATATACAATCAATATATTATCAATGACACAAAATATTGACTTTTTCTTAAATTTCTTTTTCTCTTCTTTTTTAATTCACGGAGGATTTTTTTTTTCTCTAATCTTCAAATAAATTTTAAATTTTAAATGAGTTTTTGAATTTAGAAAAATCTATAAAATAAGAGATTTCAACAGATTCACTAAATGTTTTACTTTAAATTCGAAAGTAATTCTGAGAAATGTCTGTTGAATTCTAATTTCTACGAATTTAAATTTTCCTTTTTCTTGAATAACTTGTTCTGAATTTAACATTAAAACTTCACTGTTTATTTCTCCTTTAAAACTTTTCAACCCAATTGGGTTTTCGCAGGAATTCTGGGAAACAAAAAAAAAAAAAAACCACGCTTCCTTTAAAACAGAAAATTAGAAGAAAGAAATACGAGACTGATGAATGGATGGAAGTGAACTTCTTGGAAGCCTTGTGAGGTCACAAATTAAACCTTTTGTAATTAATTAAATCCGATTAGTTAAGTTTTCTCTTCCGTGTAAAAATTGTTTTTCTCATCAGAGTCTTCTTCCGTCGTCTTTAGGTCAATGGGATAAACTTAAGTCAGTGATCTTAGAACGCTCAGCAATTCATCACTGAGACATTAGTAAAGAAAAATCTCATTGACAGAAGTTCAATAGAACAATTGGAATATTTCAGTTGCTAATTACGAAATTATTAGAATCAGTTAGAAGGAAACTGATAATGGAATGTCTTTATGAATTGATTTCTTTTGTTCACCGTTAGAAGGTTTTTCTTCATATTATTATTTTTTATTTATTACTTTTTTTCTTTCTTTGTGGTCAAATTCCTTTCGTGGTGAGCGTTTAGCTGCCTAAGCATTTGATCTCCACAATAAATTGTTGTTTTTATTTTGCTGTGTTTAGTTCTTGAGGGGTCATTTGCCATTTGAAGTTATAAGGAAAGTAATTAAAACTTATATAACATTAACGTGCGTAAAATTACTTTAACAAAATACAATTAAGCCCAACGCACATGACTAAAACAATAATTACAAATTAAAAAAATCTCACATGAATCGATTTTCGCTAGCGCTCTGGCTAGCCTCTTCAGATGTAGTTACATAATAAAATAAAATAAATACAAAGTTCAGTCTTATATAGGAAAAGGTCCAAAAAGTATTCTAATTGCGGTAAGGTTTATTGTTGCTGGCTAACTGAAATTAAAACTTCGAGTCCGCCAACTTTTGTCAGTCTCGAACATCATCCAACTCGCAAATGAATCGGCCGTGATAAAAGCAATCCCATAATGCAATGCGTTTACCCCAGCAGATGTGGAAAATCCGAAAAAATCGAGGTTTTGAAACCTATCTGATAAATTCTGCCGCATACAATTACTGCATTTCAGTATAAACTTTATTTATGCGTGAAAGAAACTCGCAATACTCTGATATTCATTGTGTACCCGCTTATCTTCGACTCGAATCGGTGAACTCGTTTTAGACGCCATTTCTTTCCATGTGTGACGTCACGACTGACATGTTCCAACGCTGCCCTGTGATTGGGTAATTCCGACCGACTTTCAACCAACTTTTCGAGTTGCCCGTGCAGAACCAACTCGAGTCGGCCGACTAAAGTTGGTGGCAAGTCGGTAAAAAACTGGCTCAAAACTGTCTCTACCGACTCGTGACGTCAAATTCGGCCGACTAAGTTGGTGAAAAGTTGGATGGTGTTCGCGGGGCTTTAGAAATCTTTGGATAGTGGGGAAAGAGGATTGCCTCCTACAAACTCCTCCACAGTCCTTCGAATGGGTTAAGTAATTAATATTTACATTTTTATTCGAAGCAAATAAAAATCGGCAAAAATGTTCGATTCCAAGCGAACTATGCTAAAGCAACAACAAAGCAGCATAAGTTTCTCTAAATTGTCAAAACATCTTTGTATTGAGATCCTACATTTCTTATTTATTTTCTAAAATTCGTAATTTTACGTAAAAATTTGAGTTTAAATAGAAACTGTTTCATGTTTAGAGGAAATAGGATTTAGTTTATATTCCTAAAATAAAATTTAAATTCGTATGAAAAAATACTGTTGCGAACTAATAGTAGAAAATGATCTAGAAAAATAAATCAAAAAATATAAAACTTATTCAAACTATTTGCTACTTTGGACTTGGGTGTGTGTCTTTGTGACGGTAGTCGTTGACATCAAGTTTTAATCTTTGTAACTTTCCTACTACTATTATAATTCTGTTTTTTTCTTTCTTTTCAAATAGGTAATGGGTAATAATGAAATTGCCAACAGGGACAAACGTATGTTGTTAGGTATTTTTTTCCCTCTCTCTCTGTTTTCTTTTTCTTTTTTACCTTAGATCTTTTAATTCTGGATGCAATTTTATCAAAATTAATAATGACTACACACAGGATAATATCTAATCTATTATTTCAAAAAAGCGATATTACTCAACATTAATCAATCACTAATTTTTTTTTTTTTTTTTTTTATAAACAGCTTAAAAAACACTCAACGTTTGCTAAATATCGTGGACATTGGTCGTATAGTTTTTGAAATCCATTGTAAGTTTGGGCAGACATTTCAATGGCAATTCTTCCTCAAGCAAATGGTAGATCTTTGATTTTCTTCCCCCCCCCCCCTTTTTTTTTCTTTCTGTCTCAATGATTGCTGCTAACATACTCAATGGGCTAATGTATTTAATAGAATCTTAAAATTAAAGTACTGAGATAATATGAGTAGCATTTTTATAATTAAAAGCTCTGAGAAGAAACGCTCTGCTCATTTTATTCATTTAGCTTCATTATTATTATTATTATATAACATATGACACAGTACAAAAACAACATCTTTGACTGGATTAATTGAGCAATTCAAGTCTCACCCAGAGACCTAAGAACTGTCCAAGTATCTTCGCAAAATATATGCAGTGCCTAGTAATAATGTATTTTGCAGGTCTGTTATTGGAATCTCATGAAGTTCCAAGCTATTAAAGTGTTTTACAAATTCCTTAGATAAAGCACCGAGGGCACCAATAACTACAGGTGTTACAGTGGCACGTTTGTTCCACAAACGAGAAATTTCAATTGTCAGGTCCCTATATTTTGTGATCTTTTCCAGTTCTTTCTCAACAATTCGTGCATCTCCAGGTATTGCCACATCTATTAGAAAAACATCTTTCCTCTCTACAATTGTTATGTCTGGAGTGTTGTATTCCAAATGACGGTCGGTTTCTGAAGTCCCAGAGGATTTTGACCTCATCATTTTCTAGCACCTTTTCAATAGAATGTTCCCACCAGTTTTTGGAAACTGGGAATTGATATTTTTTGCATAAATTCCAGTGAATAATATTGGCTACTCTATCATGGCGTCTTTTGTACCCAGTCTGAGCAATTTTACTACAACCACTGATAAGATGGTCAATAGTTTCATCCTTCACTTTGCATAATCTGCATTTACTATCTTTGCTCACGTATTGTATTTTGGTTTTCATCACGTTAGTTAATAAAGCTTGTTTTGGGGCAACAAATATTAACCCTTCTGTTTCTTTCTTGATGTAACCATTTTGAAGCCATTGCCAGTTTCTGGAATTGTCAATTTTTTCTTCAATTTGTTTTATATATTGCCCATGTATTATGTAATAATAATAATAATAATAATAATATGTAAAAGTTTCAAACCTTGGGTTTGCCAACAAAGACAACATGGCGGATCAAGGACCAAAACACATATTTACAAGTGTAAAGACGTGTGCAAGGAAGGTTAGGGATGTATGTCCTTAAATTTCCTAACTATGCGTGTTGTGTTGAGTATCACAGCCTTCTGAAATTGAGCATAAACGTTTTTGTGAAGTCCCAATGTGCTGAGGCTGTGGTGCAGTGTGTGAGGCACCAGACCAGTGGTCGTATTATTATTATGTTGATATTTCAACTTAATAAAACTTATTTTTTTAAATTTCGATAAAATGTAAAGCAATCCTAACAAAATTGAAAATTTGCATTTGAATTTTTTAAGAAATACAAAAAAAAAAATATTTCGTCGTAACAAGTTGATTTCTTTTTTCTGCTGTTTCGATTTTGGGAAAGAAAACCTATTATTACACCATTACTGAGATAATGACGGTAGACTATATTTAAATAAATCATTAAACTTACAATGTCAATAATAATAATAATAACAGCAATAACTTAAAATATTTGAAGAAGAGATAACACTTTTCGTTTTACTCAATTTCCAGTCCTTCACCCCTCCCCAATTCATGATAAAAATACAACAATGTGATTATTATCGTCGCGACGAAAGTTGGACCCGCAAAAACATTATCATTGACTAATTTCTCCAGGATCAATGCCATGAGCTCAGCAGAGAATATCAATCTCAATTATCAAAAATAGGAAATATCAAAAATCTCACATACATCTTCTTGAAATCGACGAGCAACGTTAAGAATAATTTCCCTACTTTATTTTTGAGACCCTTTCCTCGTCGAAATGTTGAATGTGAATCCAACGACCGCCATTTTCTCTTACATTTGAATGTGACCGACAGGCCAGGAAATGAAAATCTATAATATGCGTTGCATTCTGGGAGGTTCATCTTTGGGCGTGCGGATAATAAAAAACTGAATGGTAAATTTAAACACGTTACAACGTAAACCAAAGGAGTTATCGGAAGACCTGTTAATCTAGGGATTCTTCAAAATGAGGAAGGGAGAGATTTATAGTCTGTTACAATTCTTCTTTATAGTATTCAAAGTGAATGGGAGTTATTTCTCTATGTTAATTCATATTTATTTCTTTTATTGATACAAGCTAGTTGGTTATCGATCGAGAAAACGAACACATGTTGTCAGGCAACGGATGTTTCGCAAATGTACGGAGATCAGACCTCAACTGCACTTCTTACCGTGATTGGAGGTATAAAAAGATTTTCTGTATTTAATGAAGAAAAAAATATAGTGAAAGATGAAAAATACTTTTTTTTCGTTACTTAAATCATCGTAAGATGTTTAACTATATTAAAAAGTCATTCTTAAAGGAAAAATCACTTCTTTTCATTAGCAGAAAAAGATGGAAACAAAGGAAGATACGTTCTATCATGACTAGACAACAATCAGCAAAAATATATGTCATCAGGGATGCTTCTCTTGCAGAAAGTAAGAGTACCAGTTTCTTGAGAACGCTTCGTCATTAAAAAAAGAGTGAGAGAGATCTTAATTAGAATATTTGGCTGAGATGAAGTGTGTATCATAATGACTGTGCAGTTCATGAATAATGGCAGATGCTTTCAACCAAACCAATTTAGATTTCTTTTTTTTTTTCTTAACTAAAATAACTAATGAAAAAAAAAAAAGCAAAACAAAGTTATTATCTCCATAAAGGAAGGAAAAAAACAAAACTAAATAATTATTTGTAATGTTCTCATCATTAATTATTACTTTTTTTTCATTTAACAGTCTCTCACTGCCCACCCCTTATGATTAGTTTTTTGTTTGTTTGTTTTTTTAAAGGAAAAAACATTGATTAAAAATAAACCGAAACATCTGTTTATTTATTTATTTATTTATTTATTTATTTATT
>JAFIDM010014012.1:7709604-7722753 GCA_023159025.1 Thereuonema tuberculata
GTTAAATCTATTGTCTAATGAAATAGATTTATTTGCACATAATTAATAACTATTTACTTAGAATGTATGAAGTTACGTAAAGCAATAAACATAAACTTCATGAAGTTAAAAATATTTAAGAAATAGCGCCAAAACCATTAAACTTCAAATCGTCCATCCTAGGAGAATATCCGCGCAACCATCTTGCTTTTATCATTGAAGTCCCCTTCCCCTCGACTACCGGCACCCGTGGTCCCTACGGTCTCATTTCCGTCAGCATACCTGTGGAAAGTTTCATGAAAATCAATGAATACAGTAAAAAAGATACGGTAGGTTGAAAATGAAAGTAGATTAAAACAATAAAATCCAGTCTTCTCTAGGGGTTGTAGAGAAAATTCATACTTTTAAAGAAGCACAATGTAACTCTACAAACTCAGAAAACCGCATCAAAATTAATTGAATGGTTCAAAAGTTATAAGCGTTGTTTATTTGTCTTAATTCGTGAAATCCCTGTGAGATTTTTAAAGAAAAACTTACAGGTAGTATCTAAAGTAGTCATGGAGGGTAGCTAAGGGATGGATTATGATGTCCTTCCACCCCGAATTTGGAATATGATGTGGGTTTTTTTGATTGTTGCTGGTCAGTTCCCTATCTTGCCCTTCACCGAAGTAAAGCTGACCATCTCTGGTAGCCTACATCTCCTACTGAATGGTGAGAGCCGCATTCAAATTGGTTTAGTAATGTAAGATTTCAGCTTACAAACATACAAACATCGTTTTTGCGCTTTGTAAATTACTGCGATTTCAGCTTCATTTGTGAATTTCCAATAAATATATAAAGTACTACAATAGTTCTTTATTCTATAGAAATGTTGTACATTTTATTTCATCATAAGAAAGCAGTAATTTATCAAAAATCGTCTGTCTTCCGGGGACAATTTGACTTGTGTTTACAAATGCCTTTATATCGCATCCATCTGTTGTGTATTTTCATTCTTCCCTCTCTGAACAGATGATCCCGGGACCTTGTAATAAACTCCGATCAGGGGTCCTCGATCACGAATATACACTCGTTTATCCGGACTAACTGGGACCAAAGACAATCCGGAAATTCGAAAATGCGGGTAATATGGGTAGTAAACAAATCCTTAATAAGCGACTTATTGATCCTTAAATAAGTTTACTAAGTTTAAGTTGCGATCAGGCCCAGAGGACCGCGCAATGCAGCTGGAGGGTAGGCTCCAGTGTTCAGAACCTACAGGACAAAGTTGAGGACGGGGGGGTCAGCCTGTCGCTCGCCCGCCTTTAACTCCCGGGAAAGAAACCCGGTACCCATTCTATAGAGGGCTGGGTAGACCCTAGGGCCCGTTTGGAGGAGAAAGAAGCGTGGAAAAATTCCCGTTCTCCGCCGAGGCCGGGAATCGAACCCGCAACCTCCAACAAGCAGCCAAGCGCCCTTACCCACTCGGCTACCGGGCCCACTTAAATAAGTTTATTAGGATAAAAAACTGTCACTACGACACTAGTAAAGCTTTCTTAAACTCGACAAAAAGCATTTTATTACCATAATTTACTGTACAATCTATGCAGGAACTGTACATTTAATCAAAATAAAAAGCGAATGTTTGGCGTACTTACAGTTATGTTCTTGTTATCATAGTTAAAATTTTTATCTATGTGAAAATTAAATAATAAAAAAAAATATCTACAAATCTGATCCGGATTATCCGGAGATCCGGATCAACGAGGGCCGGATAAACGAGGTTATAGTGTACTGTACATGCCATTCAAATTCTTCTTCCCACGATATATATAAAGTGGAAATAAAATATGTAAATATATATATATATATATATAATTATATGTAAATTTTATTTCCAAAATTTTCCTATTTTCAAAACCTTATAGTCACTGTTTTTAGAGCTTTCGCCGTAAACTTTTCAGAGCTTTTAGGACATTGGTAGAACTACAAATAAGTATAAAAAAAGTCGAAATCTGTTCACGTGTTTTTAGGGGGCCTTTGAAGTGGGCGTGACCTCAAAGTTGTGACGTGGATAACTGCCGTAAATTTGGAGCTTTTTAATTAAACCTTTTGTGGGTGTTAGATACCCTTAGATATCTAACACCCACAAAAGGTTTAGTTAAAAAACCTCCAAACTCGACTGGTATTGCATTTCAGTCATATCGGATCAATTGCTCCAAAATGGCGGCCGATGGAAATTTAAACTTTTTGATGTTTTTCCTGTTTTCAAACCTTTATTCTGACGTTATTTTTACAGCTTTTGCCAAAGACTTTGTACAGCTTTTAGGGCATTGGTGTAACTACAAATAATTAACAACAAAATCGACATCTGTTCACGGGTTTTTAGGGGGCGGACCTTAGAAGTGGGACGTGACCTCAAAGTTGTTTCGTGGATAACTTCTGTAAATTTTTGGCTTTTAAGCTAAAACTAACTTTGATTTAGGAAGACTGGATATCAAACTTTCTTATTAAAATATTATTAACAAATACTATTCACAAATCTGAAGGTAGCTGACCTTTGGGTAATACACTTAACGCGGTAGATATGTGACAGAGATATTCTTATTTTAAAATCACTTTCTCAGATACGATAAATTATTACGAAAATGAGGATTTATATAATCCCGGACAGCGAAACCATTATAAATCATCACTGTCGAAGTGCCAAGAAGTCTTAAGTATCTTTAGTCATAATTTTGTATATAGAATTTTTAGAATAAATTAACAGAAAACTTTATTAACCAACTACTTATTTAAAAACAAAAAAAAAAAGATGCTTGGAAATCGTAGGTAAATGATAAGAATCCTAACAAAGCTGCCAATTGGAAATTCTTGTATTTGAGTCAAACAATCAACTCGTCTGCGATTTGCTTGATTTCATTATCAGAATCATTTTTGTAAAATAAGCTCGATGTGCTCAATATAGAAAGCAAACCACGAGCACAAATAATTTTCTCGCGCAATTGAATTTTTGTCCTTTAAAATGCCTGCTTCTTGTCTTCTAAATACTTAAACTTTAAACTTAAAAAAATTTATAGTTTAATGTAAATATGAATGTCAGTATCTTAAAATTGTGAAATTTGTTTTTAGTGTATGTCTAACACTGATGTATTCATGTTAATTATCAAATTTTTGGAGAAAACTTTATGGTGTGAATGAAAAACCAAAATGGTAAGGCTTACTACTGAGAGAAGTACGTTGACATATTCATAGAATGCATGAAATTTTAATCAGTTTACTTTGTAAATTTATTATTTAATTTTTATTCTAAACCAATAACTGCTACAAAAATTATTTTAAAGATATATATCTTCTAAGAATTGAGTAAGCAAACGAAGGCACAAGGAAGGATCGATTGCTTACTCAATTCTTTGAATCATCGGGCACGTTAAATCTTCTTTCATCTTATATATATATCATTCTGTTAATATTTTTTTTTAATTACCTAAAAAAAAAGGAGATTGGGGAAAGTACTGGAAAATTTTCTGAATTTTTATAATTGGATGGAAAAAAATGGATTTATTAGCAATCGAGATTTGACTGCAGTGACCGCTCTGCTATTGCTTTGTCTATTTCCTGTCTCAGTACATAACGGATAAACGACGATACATAAATATAGAGAAACTCCAGATTCCCATGCAAAAGTAGATGACTCTTAGTTAGTTTGATATCTTGTATTTCCTTTCCCAAGTTCAAAACTTCTGAAGCCAATTTACTGATATTCTCTGATAGTTAGTTTGTGTAAATGTATTTAATATCGGTTACTCCCTGAAATTCCATCATCCTGTAATGTTTTACCTTAGGCTGACAATTGGAAAAGGAATCACTTCTCGTTGGAGGACCGAACAGATTTCTCCAGTGATAGTGAAGATTCGTTGAAACTCAAAAGTGGACTTTGGAAGAACTTTTTCACTGGCTGCTGTTTCTGGTCTGAAATGCAAATGTTGAATGAGCTGAAGAGGAAATCCCGCCGCCGCTCAAGACACAAAAGCTACAGACGCCGTTGGTGGTACAAAGCCTGCGTAAGTATATCAGAAAGAAAGAAGTAGTTTTAGGGCTAGAAAATGAAAAATTATAACCCGTTAGATGCCTGGCATCTCTCGGTACAACCTTGGAATCATTTGAATAAAAATTGAACCTTTGGCAAATTGCTGTTTAAGCTAATGAAGAAAGCATTTAGTCTTAATTAATAAACTAGGGATTAAAATCCTCTAAGAGAAATAAAAAGTAATTACATTAAAAATTTGCGCGAGCGTTTTCCCAGGAAAAAAATTGGGATTCACTTCCACGAAGTCTAATCGTAAATATGCAATTGTGAAAGATCATTTCGAAGCCAGTAACTACCTGTTTTTTTCTTAAAAAATTAATATTTTTTTAACCAAATCTACAAGTTTTACTTAGTACTATTATGGATATTTTTCCTCAGATGATTTTTTTTTAATGAAATAAAAAAGAAACCTTAATCTTTAATCCATTGACAGCCAATGAATTGTTGGTCGTAAATAGTACAAATGTCAGCATCCTTAGACTGTGGTCGTTATGTGAAACATTATAATACACGAATAAGTGTTTTCTGTTGTAGTTTTGTGTTGTTGAAATACTAGTTTCTCTGAACATTAATATTTAATTATAAGGCTTTTAGATTTTCTTTTTGAATCGTTTTCTGTTTGAATTCAAATACTCTTTCAGAATTCAAATACTCTTTAAGTTGTAGATATTTAATTAAGTTTTATTCTTTCCTACTTATTCCAACTGAAGAGTTTTAAAACATTTAAGAAGGGTTAATAAATAAAACGATCAATTTTTTTCTGAAATCTTTTTTATTTTAACAATCCCTGTTGTATTATATCTCATTATATCGAACCAAACATTCTAAGTCTGTAGAAAACCCATCTTAATAATAGAGAATCCGTTTGGAAGATTGAATGGCAGCTTCGGACTCATCACAATGACTTTTAGAAAAGATGTTTCCTTCTCTTTTATTAAGTCAGTAGAATTATGAAAACATAAATACATTTCAATTCTGTAAAACAGGGTTAAGCAAACAGAAAGGCCTGTAGCGAGAGTGGTTAAAATGGTAACCGAGCAATCACGGAATGGAACGAAGGAGAAAGTTCTCGGCTGTGTTGGTGTCTGTATGTGTAGGTAACCGCTGATGGGACATCGAAGCAAGAAAAAAGCGTTTTATTTGATAGAATTCGCACAAACAGGGGCTGTCGTAACAGTGCAGCGACACTTTCAGACCAATTCGACAAGCGAGCACCGTACAGGAACTGCATTGTGCATTGGGTGAAGCAGTTCAAATGCACTGGCTGTTTATGCACCAGAAAAAGAATTACCCACAGACTTCGAACACGACAGGTGATGTACAACACGACAGGTGATTCGAGCCGAGTACGAATAGAGTCCAAGAAAATCGACAATGCCAGTTAGTGGTGAACTGCGGGTGCCACAACCCACAATATGGCATCTCTTACGAAAGTATCTGTCTTATAAGCCATACAAATTGTATCTCGTGCACTCACTATAATAAGATGAGCCGAAACATCATGATTTTTGCTCACAAAACATTTGTAATGTGCATGTGAAACTTGGAAAGTTCTGTCTTTTCATGTCATGACGGTTGTTTTTATTAACCATACACATTTTTTAATGATGTTTTATATTAGGATTTCTACTAATAATTACAAAGGCATAGGATATTGCATAAAAATTACTTACTTTTTTAAACGAAAAAGCATTAGTGTAGGGATTAGTATTTGTAAATTCAAATTATATGTTACTTAAATATAATTTCACCTTAATTGAGGTTTATGTTGTATATCACCATATCCCCTATTTGCTTTAAGAATATATCCTTCAAATGTTTGTAATATTATCGACATATCTTCTCTTCATGCACACTTTCAGGAACAGTAACCCAGAAATGACACTTGTTGTGGAAATCCTAGAAAATGATAATAAAAAAAAGAAAAAAAAAGCCTATTTTAGTTTCACACAAGTGCAAAAATTTGTTTTCTGTGATATCTAACTGAAGTACAACAAAGCAGCCATCTTTGAATCCTAACTAGAGCTCGAAAGCGAGAATTTTTGTATTATCCATTCAACGAATTTTTGTTCTACATTTTAAATATAATTTTTTTTTTTGTAACAAACATCATTGTAAGGGTTTTATTTCTTTTATAAGTAAATATGTTTATTACCTGTTTCTATAAAGATTCCTTTTAACTTGTATTTTTATCTTTCAGAGTTTTGTGTCAACACACTTTCACACAATTGCGCCATTCCTTATTTTTCTTGGAGTCGGACTTGTATTGACTGTTGTGGAGATTGGTCTTTGCATTTTACTAGTTCGGGGCTTGTCTTGGTGTCTACTCAAGTTTTTGTTGTAAGAAACCATTGGATTAGAAGAAAAACCTAGAATTGAAATGATATGTTTTTGTCTGAATTGTTTTGAAAGTTCGCATTGAAACTATTATTTAGAATACTGACTTGAAATAATAAATTTCTGATTACCCAGTTTGTTTTTCTTTCATTTTTTATTATTATTCCATTATTCTACTTTTCGTTTACACTATGAAACAGCAGGAACAGATTCTGTGTGTGTGTGGTTGAAGAAGAAATTGACATCCATCAAGCTTTCAATTCTGTAAAGAGTGTTTAATATATTACATAATATGTTTCATATATTTAATAATTTATAGTATATAATAGTGGGCCCGGTAGCCGAGTGGGTAAGGGCGCTTGGCTGCGGGTTGGAGGTGGAGGGTTCGATTCCCTGCCTCGGCGGAGGACGGGAATTTTTCCACGCTTCTTTCTCCTCCAAACGGGCCCTAGGGTCTACCCAGCCCTCTATAGAATGGGTACCGGGTTTCTTTCCCGGGAGTTACAGGCGGGCGAGCGACGGGCCTACCCCCCGTCCTCAACTTTGTCCCGTAGGTTCTGATCTCTGGAGCCCACCCTCCAGCAGCATTGCGCGGTCCTCTGGGCCTGATCGCAACTTTAACTTAATAATATACAATATGTTTTCAATGGAATATTTAAACATAGACTGACAACAACTAGCGCTAGCGGTTAGTAAACCAATCGCAATGCTTGCAACTGTTTCCGATACGTGAATGAAGAAAATTATTCAAAAGTTAATACAAAACGCCTACTTATAAATAAGCGGAGTGAAAAGTCGGTTGCGTGCAAATTAAAATATAGGCTAAAACGGAGAAGAGGGTAAGAGAATCGCAGTGTTCGGAAGGATACGTGGCGGAGCGAATTAGCCTAAGAAACAACTTACGTGCTATTGAGTTCCGAAGGAACGAATCTCGATTCCGATTAGGTTAGAGAAGTTAGGTCTACTTAGCTGCAGGATGTATCTTTTGGTAAATTTCGAAAAAATTTTGGCCCTTTCTAATTTTTTTGATTCGAAAAGTAGTTCCAAAGCGGCCCTTACCTCGAAGGCTCGTACCCTCATCTCCGGTTTCACCAAAATATATTTTAACGAAGACATTTTAACATCTTCGATTAAATTAGAACCACTTCTACAAGAATTTAATCGCGTCTCACCTTCAAGAAGCACCACCAGGTATGGAACGTGTCTCGACGCAGTCTATTCTAACGTAAATGTGACTCAATCTGTACTCACTATTTATTTGGAATCATCGTCATTTTTAGCTCAAGCCCTGTTAATAGACTGAATTCCTAATAATGATTTAAAAAGAGAGATCAAGTAGCTCCTATCTATATTATGTATTACAGAAAAAAATCACTATTTATATGGAATAATCGTTATTCTTAGCTCAAACCTTGTTAATAGACTGAATTTAATAACTTTTGAATATTGTAGGTAATTTTGAATAATTAGTGATTCGTTCACACGTAGAATTATAAATACTTAAAACCTTGCCTTTGTGTCGAAAACAATGAATTTTGTTTTGGTTTGAGAGATACCACTATCAGGTGCTCGTGTAATTGCCATATTGTTAACAGTATTGAGGACTGTGTTTTCAGTATGTATAAAAAAAAAATCTGTTAATTCGTAACAACTTACTTCTTCTAATATATAAACAAATCAAAAACAGCGTTTCTTACAGTATTAAACATCTTTATGGTTTCTCAATATTTCTACACCCTGAACGGGTATAGGAGAAAAACATAAAATATACATCTTTCTTCCATTTTAACGGACAGAAGTGAAGTATAATAATTCAAATAAAAGAAATATATTACAACAAAGTTACAACATAAATAAAACAAAGAAATAAAAACACTACAGCATCTCCTCGTATCAATAAAAAGTTTTATAACCGTAGTTGATTCTTATATTTATGAAATTCATGATGGTAAACTTCAAACCTGTTTTACTTCAATTCTTCTTCCTCCGATGCCTTAAGGCTTCAATAATTCGTAACAACTTACTTCTTCTAATATATAAACAAATCAAAAACATCGTATCTTATAGTATTTTGTCAACTGGTATTTGCTATTAGATAGACGCTGTGAGAATATTTATTGGACACAGTATTGTGCTCTAAATGCTAATTCCACTTTATGGATAATTGGCTTACAACAGCTTTTTTATGTTTTATTAATCCTCGATTTAATAAACTTTTAATTCTGTATTCTATTTTGAAATCAAAATAAAGATTTTAAAAGTATAATACAGTCATTCTTAAAGAAAATCAAAATTTAATTAAAGCTTTATTACTCACTACTTCCTTTGTTTCAATTTATAATATTTATAGGTTGCTTTTTATTTTTTTAAGGCCTACCCCCCCCCTCTCTTATTATTTATTAATAAATAAAAACAAATCTTTTATTAATTTCTGAAATATCTTTCAGTGAATCGCAATTTCATTTATCACTAAAATCAATCCAAATAATAATAATGAGGTTCAGGGGAATTCATAATTAAGGCTTTTAGTTTATTTTTTTCTCGCTCTGTCATCTGATAAATACGAAGGAAGATGTCGATTTTCGATGACATTAAAAATATTTTTATTGCCTTTAACTAGAAAAAAAAATAAAAAAAATTACGATTTTTGGTCGATCAAAAAAAATATTAAACTTAATATGATTTACATTTTAACTTTTTTTTGCCACCCTTTTGTACTGCGAGTGTAATCTCTTTTTAACCGAATGCTGTCTGCGCCGAAAGTACATTGCGAATTGTAAGTGTTCAATTTCATAAAAAAAAAAAAAAATTGTGAAACGCTGATCTAAAGAATACATTAATGTTATTGTTTCTATCTAACATAGACAAGTTATAGGAGAAGATTTAGGGAAATATTACAGAAAAATACAACATGGGTTTTCACTGCAATTATTAATCATGGAAAGGATAATAATCAACTGATATTCTATCCATTTGGGAATTACAATTTATTTGATAAGATTTCCATCAAGGTAAAATATAAATAAATCTGGAAGTGAAAGTAAATTTCTCAACACTGAAATTAAAATAAAAATGAAGTAATTTAAGAAACTATGGCTAATATTAAATGAGTAATTTTAAATCAGTGATGTATCAAGGAGAGGATCATCCGCCCCCTAGCGAGGCAAAAGACTGGCATCAGTAAAATTGAAATAAAGGCACCAATTTCAAAACAAAAAATGAAAAATTTTCCCCCCTTAACCCCCCCCCCCCCCCAAAAAAAAAAAGAAAAAAAAGTATTTCGCGAGGCATAAATATACTTGAATGTTCTAACTTAAAATAGGAAGAGATATTACAAAGGAAGAATTTGTAATATTAATTAGATGAAAACTTTTATTTTAATCTAAATGAAATTAAAATAAAAATTCACCTGTGAAAAATATTAAAGCTGTGATGACGTTTCCTCTTCAGTTTTATAAAGAAATCTTTGCTAAATTTAGACAAAAAAAAAAAGGTTTCCATTTAAATACTTTTATGATAAGAGATTTATAATTTTTTATCATAAGAAGTAAACGTTTAATGGTGTTATTAGATTCTTCTTTATCTGATCCCAATTCATTTTGATAAAATTGTACCCAAAATTAAGAACTAAAAGTTCTATTGACAGCAATTAACTTTTTTATCTCCAATATTAAATTCTATTTCTTCTTAATTTTCTGTAAAAAAATGAATTCTAAAAATAAAGTAAAAGATGATTTCTGTTTTCTATATTTCATTTTAAGTAATATAATTGTAACTAAATATATTTTTACTTTTTATAAGGAAAAAAAACAACCTTTAAATAATTGGAAAAAAGGTTGTTTTTTCCAAATTATAACAGTTTTTTTAAATTACAAACCGTTTTTTGAAAAAAAAATTTTTTTTTTTAAATTAATCTAAATTACTAAAATCTTTTATTTCTCTGTCTGTGTGTCTGTCCGGCGCAATTTTCTGTGAGAATAGAAAATAGAAATAATTTTTACAATGAAACATCCACGACAGGAATCGAACCTGCAACCTTCTGATCCGAAGTCAGATGTATTATCCATTAGGCCATAGGGACTACATTCTAATCTCTATAAAAAATAAAAATATATCATAGATATATGATTTACACGCAAGTTCTAAAAGCAGTCGTAGATTGAGAGAATATAGACATCAAAAATTAAATTAAAAAAAAAAAAAACTTTTAAAAAATTTTAGTTTTAGTTTCCTTGATGTAATTTGTGTATATCTGTGTGTTTTTTAATAAATAAAAAATTGTTTTCCGCTACATAAGCGAGGCTTCCGGAGCGAAGCGACGGGTAGCCGACTAGTTCTATAAAAAAAAATGAGCTAAAATTTTTTAACTTTAAAAATAAAAGGGAATAACTTTATGCTAAAAAATAGCACTATTTACTTAGTTCACGATTAACTAATTCTTGAATATTAACTAATACTTGAATATACATTTTTTTAAAAAAAAAGGTTTATAATTTAAAAAAACTTATAATTTGGAAAAAAAAATATTATAAAAAAGTGTCAATAATAATTTCTATTTTCTAGAAGCAAAAATAAAATGTATGTATTGTAATACCTATAATAGTGCTAATGTAATAGAGATATTTAAAAGTTTATTATTCGAAAAATCACAAAATGTGAAGTAAAAAACTTATTTAGGAAATGATAACTAATGTAAATTATGAGTGATCAAAATTTGAATGATTTCCCCTTTGTCTGCAATGGAATGGGATGATTCATTGTCACCTGCTCAGAATGGTTGCGTCCATTGCCTTAAATGTATTCAGTCATCGAATGTTAGAATCATCCACTGCTGACTTGATTCATGGAAATTTCTAGAACTTCATTTTCTGTTTAACAATACGAAGAAAAATCTAGTAAGTTGTTTTCATTATTACGAATGGAACCCCTTCAGAATACGGTGACAAATATAAAGTCCTCCTCTGTCTGTAGCATTAATCTCAACTGAAAACTCTTAATTTTTACCTTACAACCTTATTCTGTAATAATTTAAGAATTTCATACATAACTAGTTGACAGTTAGGCAACGTATTCTGATGATTGGTTTCTGTTTCCTTCGCCTTCCTAAGAAAGAAGGAAAAGAAAATGTATCGGAAATGATTGTATTGTCTACATTGAAATAGGAATTCTATAAAAAAAAAAATGAGCTAAAATTTTTTAACTTTAAAAATAAAAGGGAATAACTTTATGCTAAAAAATAACCACTTATTTACTTAGTTCACGATTAACTAATACTTGAATATTATTATTGTAGTTTGCAAGATTAAAGGCTTCTTGTTATTTGAAAGAGTGTAAACAAAGATGGTTAAAATAGAACAAATCACTTTAGTGGGACAGGTACAAATTAGGGCACATTTCCAGTTTCCTACTCTTGAAGAATTATTTTATGATTAATATAGTTCTTTTGATTTCTTATCAACGTTTGATATCTACATTTATTAATTCATATTCCTTATGAGATCACAGCTACGTTCACCCCCGAAGAGTTCTGTATCCACGAAATAATCTCTTCCCTGAGTGTTCGTTGATCTGCTCATTCCGAAGAGTGGATCTCCTCATTCTGAGTGTAATGTATTGTCTAAGAATATTTCCTTCTGTCGCTCGTATCTGCTTGTTGCTATGTCTGTTAAAAAATGCGCTCGCGGCTTCACTCTTGGTTTGATTACGGATGGTAATGAGTTGTTAATATGTCGACTCAATGTTGGACAGATCCAGCATTAAGGGATATTGAATTTTGAGTGGTGGTGTTTTGCGGAGAGGAGCTTTCCTACCTTCCCCTCCCCTAGTAGAGACAATAATTTGGAAATATGTAACAAGCTCTTGGTGGCGTTGGCATCATGTGAAACTACAAAGTATACAGTATTTGTTTCAGACTGAAAATCAAAGTTCTGTTGACTTGAATTATCGTTGGAAATACTGAAAATGCCAATTTCCTCCCCAGTATTTTATTGTAAACATAATCATGTCAAGAAATTCAAATAAATAATGTTGATTAATGTATTCGTAATAAATGTTAAGCCTTTTAGAGTTTATTTCAAGCTGAAACCCTGGGACAGCTGTTTCGAGCTTCTTAGGCTCTTCTCAGCCAGGGCTACACGGCAAGGAAATACTTTTGAGGATCCTTTTGAGTTTTTGCTGAGTAGCCCTGGCTGACGAGAGCCATTAAGTTCGAAACTGCTGTTCCATGATCTCGGCTTGAAATAAACTCAAAAAGGCTTAACATTTATCGTGATATGATTTGGTTCTTTGTTCCTTTCCCCATTTGAGGGTTTTTTATTTAATTATTTTTGGTCAAGTATGTTTTTGAGGTGAATGTAAGGTTCCGAAGGTTTTGAATTCCATATTTTGTTGTTGTTTTGAGGGGATATTCACTTGTCCCATTGTGAATTTATGTATTCGGTTCGTTTCTAACCCCCCCCCCCCCGATGAACTTTGCTTAAGAGATGTAGGAGTAGCATTCGTTAAATAAAATTGATACGCTTTGATTTTTAATATTATCTTCTCGGAGATACCATCAGGGTCTGCCTTTATTTACTAAGTGATTCACCTTTTGTTAATCGGGATCTAATTTGATTTTCGCTAAGAAATCAAAATGAATGCCATTGTTTACTTGATGTTAAAAATATATATATATTTTTTTTCCTTGAAGTAATAGTTGCTGTATAAAATTTATTTAATAAACAAATAAATAATAAAATATATATATATTTTTTTTTTTTTTTTTT
>JAFIDM010014012.1:7722853-7769944 GCA_023159025.1 Thereuonema tuberculata
ACCAACGAAAAATACCACAAGCTTCGTCCGAGTGATGTCAAGAAAATGGAGCAACTTAGAAATTTAGTCTTTTTCGAGACTGTCTGGAGAGAAATTTGTCCATTCTTTTGAAACAGAATTAAATATTGGTTGATTTTTATTTATATAAATATTGACTAAAAGAGGAAATATGTCGTACAAAAAGCAATTTTCAATTTATAAACTTTCATTACAAAAAAGACAAATACATTTTAAACTTTTGATTGCCTTCAACTTGTTTTGATTTTATCGATTTCGAAGCTGTTTCTTAACCAAACATAGAAATAAGACGTCTCTTGTTTTATTAGTTCTTATTATATTGCAACGGATAACATTTGATGCGAAAATAAAGATATCTACGAGATATTTCCACCACTGTTAGGATGAACCTAGTCTTTCGAGTGGCAGCTGTGTTCAACCATCTGATACTTTGATGAACTTGACCCAGGAAGTGGATTTTCTTCTTTTAGTTGAAATTCCATTGGAAGACGAAGCAGATCAATGACACTCCAAGTGACCGATTGGATTAAACGATCATCTCCTACAATAATCTCAATCTGTAGCGATTAGCATAACCTAGTTTTAAATCCATTCCATTAAGTCGATATCAGTCGTAAATATTTATTTAAGAATTGAACACAAATTATTTGAAAACACAGAAATGTTTTATCAAAATAATAGCTTTTATTCATTCTTATTCCGATCAGGTTTTAAATTGATGGAGTATTTCCTTATCAACTAAAACTAGATTTCTATAAAAGTTAAATTCAAAGAAATGGAATTTTCTTTTTGGAAAGGGTTTTTTAGGAGAATTTCCATCATAATAAACATTTTTAAGTTTTGTTTTATTTAAGACATTGATTGTAAATCCAATATTAATTATTATCATCTGAATAAATAAAACAATAAATTTTTGAGATTAGGAAATTTACCACTTGTGTTGCTTTAATTGTATTACAACTCTCTCTATTCTAGGATTTCTCTAACATTGTTGCAAGATAAAGGTTGTATTTTCCTCAGAAGTCTCGAAATAAAATTTCATCATCACAAATGACAGAGTTAAAATGTTATTTTTTTTTAAGTTCCGCTGTGGTCTTCACACAAACAAAAAACATATTGTTATAATAATAAGTTAACATGTATTTTGGAAGTATCTCATACTCGCAGCATTATAAAGGCAATAGTAATTCATTCTTTTTTTTTTTTTTTTCAATTGGCAGAATAAAAACTAAAAATCTAAAATGTAATCTCTATTAAAAACCTTCTAGCGATAATATGATGAGCGATATATATCGATATATACATACACATATATTTAAAAAAAAAAAAAAAAAACAATCAACCAAGAAAGTGAAGATCTAAAGTATGCACAGAGAAAGAAGAATCACCACATATGGAGAAAACTGATCACTTAATTGATCCTGGATCTCATTGCTGCAGAAAACAATATGGCGGCGTCATAAGAACAGGTTACTGTACGGCCTGCATAGCCAAGCTAGAGGTATTATTTAGAACGTTTTCCATTATTTTAAGAGTCAGGATGATGGAATATGTATTTCTAAATTAGTAGGAAGACCTGCTATTGCTACAAATTTGTTCCATTTGACGGTGAAGAGAATTGTCAACAAACGAAAAACGATGCGACCCCACTTCGTTTTTCTCGACCGGACATTTTCTTTTCCATGTTTGAAGCCACTTTTAGGATGTAGATAATATTTATAAAAAAAAAATGAATAATTTAAAAATAATAATAACAGTACATAGTTACGTTAAAAATGCAAAGAATAAATAAAAAATATCGATAAACTTGTTCTCTTCTACGTTGAGAGAAAGATTTTACGTGCGCTGTTCATAATTCTGTGGATCAAAGGAATAAGCCGGGACACCTGATTAAATTAAACTCAATTTAATAACTAAATAAAAATATAGTACAACCCGGTTTCGGTTACATTCTAACCATCTTCAAGTCATAACCATCTTCAAGAAATTTACGATGCTTTGCGATAGATATAATTGAGCATACATGGAATTAATAATCCATAACCCCCGATTTTCTTCCTTTTTTGTGTTTCGTATATAAAAGTTTGCGAATGATAAAAAATGTATACTTTCGTAGGTCTGTGGGAGAAAAAATTAATATTAAAACAATCATTTGATTGCCATCCAACTCCCCTATTTTCAAGAAGAACCCATTTTTAAAAATAGATAGTAGGATAATTTTTTGAAGAAAAAAAAACCACAAATTTGATACATCGACTTTTTCCCTCCTCCAGTTGAAAATTTACCAAAATTTGTTTGTTTAAGAAATTTCAAAATATTTTGATGATCAATTAGAAATACTATTGAATGAGATCTTAATCTTATACAACACAAAACTTCGCCTTCTTCTTTGAGAAGATAAAATGTTAAATTAACTCTTTAAGAAAATTATTTTTACTCCATATACCAGAAATAAAGAACAACAAACCAAATACTACGAGAAAGATTACGTCACGTGATGATTACGTAATAAATCAAAAATAAATTCAAACGGCGGGTTTGTTTGTTTTTGTTTTTTTTAATGTTGTTGTAGATCGGGTCCTAACTTGCATCTCCTAATGTTCGCCTCTGAGTAATTCTGATTAAACTAAATTAGAAAAGTAAAAGGGTCTTGTTAAATAGAATGTGGAAGTTTAGGCTCCAAAGAGTCTTGGCTTAAGGATCAAAGCTAAAATTAATCCAACAATCTCGGCAAACCCAGGATTAAAGTCCAAAGTTCACAAAAGGTTTTATAAATTCTTCATTTGTCCAGACTGTAACTTACAGTCTATGGACAAATTCTTACGTCATCTAATTGTCTAAAGCCTTTACTAAGATTGTGTTTGTTTTTAACTAAATCTATGCAAATACAAACTATTCTATTCATGACTTTTGCAATAGAATAAGACGAGACTAAAGGATTAGAAATTTGGGTTTATGGCAATGACGAAATACAAGAAACAATGGAAGACATCTTGAATTAAAATCTATTCTAACTACATTCGAATAGATTCTACAGATTGGACTCTATTTGTCCGATGTAAAGCTTTTGGAAAAAAAGAAAAAAGAAAATTATTATAACAGTAAACAAAAACAAACAAAATTTCATTTATAATAACAACCATTTTTAATTATCCTTCAAAGCCTGAGAATAACAATACTGTAAGTTTTGAAAGTGTTTAGATACATTCAGTTGAAAGTCGATAAGGAAAAGAATAATATAAATATTACCTTTGTTATTAATTGAAAGGATTGGATTAAAGAGTTGAGGATGAGAGAAAACCATCTACTTTTGAAGTTAATATATTCTTCAGTCTTACGTTAAAACTTCTGAGCCATTATTGTAGGATATATTTTTAATACTTTGTATTTCCGATTTCTTTACTAGTGGGTTTTTATGGTGAAGAAGCTCCCTTCCAACCATGAACTCCACAATATTTTCATTCCAAAGGCATCAAAATGAACAAGATTTGTAATTTCTTTACAATCTCTGCAATTGGTTGTTCTGTTATTTGATCTTTACTTTTGTTTAAATGTCACAAGACTTTGAGGCACAAGTCATGAATTCTAACGAAAGAAAGAAGCACACATCATGTTAATGCTTCGCCGAATTACCCAACCTCTGGCCAGACTTTTCGACCACCTCGGTCAGACGTAACGATTCGATTGTGAATGGGACTCTCCCATCTTTCGTTTTCGAATCAGATTCAGATCAGCAAATAAGTCTTTCAAAATATAGTTAATGCCTGTAAGTGTCATGTAACAATAATGTTATTCACATGCCTTTTATCTAATATATTTAAAATACGTACGATATTAATAACATTGGTATGTTGTGAATTTGTCTGTTATTGCAATCTATATTAAAAGCATTAGAAATATCCTCAACAATAATGGCCATTTAATTTTTAATAATCCATCACATTTACTTCAAAAACATTTTATCTTCCTCATCCAACAATTCTTTAATTAATCTTATCCTTTCAATTAGGCTACATCTTCCTTAACGTTCCTTCTCAGATCCTTTTCAATCCTTATAGTATTCAACTATTCCTCTCAGCTTCAAAATAAGAATAATTAAAAACAAGTCCTAATCACTGTTGTCTGGCGTGGTCAAGTATCTCAGCACAACACCTCGGTTATTATAACAACAGTCAGATGCGAGAGAAAAAAAAAAACCCACTGTTTCTTGCCATTTAGACATTGGCTGTCTTCCAACTATGAATCCTTTACAATCCCTTCTTTCTAATACAATCATGAAATAATCTTAGTAGAAGCCAAAGCAATTAAAATGAATCCTAGTGTAATTCTCAAAAAGAAAAAATTCTAGTTAAATGTAAAATCAATACAAACTTGTAATTTCATTATTTGCTCTATGTTTGTTATAGTTTTCTTAAAAAAAAAATATCTTAAATAATTACTATTACGTTTTATTATTAGTGATGTAATAGTTGAAACGTTTTCTCACATTTATTTTTATTAATCAATGTTTTTGATTACTCCTCTTAAATTCTTTGTCGTTTGGGCCTACGTGGACCACGAGCTAGCCCTACCTGACAACGGCTAGGAAATTGAAGAAGGGGCGACATTCACATTTCAGCCAGAAATAACCCTGAGATTGTAAGTCTCAGGGAGAAACGGACGAAACACAGAAGAAAGAAAGAAACAGCCATGCCCAGGCCGGGATTCGAACCCGGGTTCCGACACATCGACCACACGGCAGACCGCCGTCTAGACCGCTCGGCCATGGCGGAACGGCTTTGATTATATATGAATTCCATTAAGTTTAATTGTCATTTTCGATTGCTTCTTTTTGTATCAATTTAGGGGGTTTATGATTAATAGTTCCAAATATTAAATTATAAAGAAAATAATGAAAAGATTGCATTGATTTTGTTTTTATTTAACTCAAATTACAACTCCTATCAAAGTTTAACTTTAGTTCTTATTTTGTTTTTCCTTTACTATTTCTGCAGTTTTATTCAACTTTTCCTCAATCCCTCAATTTTTGCCTTCCTTCAGTTATTCATTTAATTCAGATCAACAATGAAGATCAATTGAACTTTTCCTTTCATCATTGTCTTAGAAAACTCCATGAAAAGAATTGTAACTCATTTGTTCCTTAAGTAGAGCATCTGTGCTTATAGGATTTTATTGCCGAAGGGGGAGGGGATGCAAATTAGGAAGATATCCCCAATCAAAACAACTGAAGAGAAAAACAATTTTTGTTTGGTTGTTTTTTTTGTTTTTTTTATTGTTGATGTTGTTTATGTGTGAATGGTTCAGCTCCTCATTTGCCCTCATATGCCATGGAACACTCAAATTCCTATATCCTTGTTATTTGTTTTCATGTAATTTTTCAAATAACCAAAAATTCGCTCTGCTATCAATGCTTTGTTGATATTCAAATCTATGTAGTTTTATTATTATGGTAGATATTACTTCAAGTTACTACAGATCTCGTACATTTAACTATCCTGCTTATTGTTATTAGAAATAAAGATAAGACCGATAGTAACTTAACCATATTAATGCATATATCTACTCCCGGATTAGTATGCCACTATTTGGTTTGTTGTTCTTTGATAATAGCTTCTGTTGAAAACCGAAACTGTCAATTGATTTAACTTAACATTTGTCTCACGCACCCACGTAGAAGGGATAAGAGGACTGAAGAGGATCTTTACAACATCCTTAGCTCAGGTGGTTTCCAGTTGCCGTCTCCCTGGAAATTCAATTAATTCTTTCCACCAACCAACATAATGGTTTAGGAGAAGGAAAAAAAATAAATCTACAAATGAGTTGTTCTAATAGTATTGAATGTCCACAAAAAACTAAATTACAATACACTAATGAAGGTTAGTAACAATATACTAATGTTATAATATCATGATAATTGAACAAAATAACATGACATTCCCATATTTAGCAAAACATGTCTATGGATTTGATTCAATTTCCACAATGTAATAAGAACAAAGAAATTATTTAATAATAATAGAAAAAAAGCCGGATAATCGGGAAAAAAAAGTCGGATTAAAAACAAAGCCGGATAATTTTCCTGGAATCATTGTATCTATATTTCGCGTTGGATTTTTTTTTTCATCCCCACATTCAGTTTCACTGGCCTGCTCTGGTCCCCGGACACATATCGTAGCTTGTAGGGAAGGCCATTAAGTGAAATGTTATTAAAATTTCCGTAAATTTTTAACGCTCCGGTTAACGGACCCCGAATAATCGAGAGTCAACATGACTTCAATATAAAGAAAGTAATTTCTGTATTTATTATAATTTCAAATTTTATTGTGGAAAAAATTGATAAAATCATTTCACCAAAGTGAATCTACAAATACAAAAGCCAAAGTTTGTATGTATGAACGTTCTGTATACAATTTTACAGTTTGACAGATCTGAACCGAATTTTGCGTAGGTACTCTATTATCCTGCGGAAAATATAGGCTACTTTGGAACCTGAACACACCGCCCCCTTACTCTAATTTCATTCCCTTCACACATTGTGATGATAGTAACTGCTAAACTGCTTTAGTTGGAAACATGAAATTTCACATGAGTGTTTTTTGTCAAAAACAAAAAGATGCTATTTGATCGAATTTCCGATATTCGGGCCCTAAGGGGTGTAAATATGAGGGGGAGGGGGGGAGGCAAACTTTGTTGAAAGATACCTCTACGGGATTTTCGGGTTGCAAAATAGGAATATTAATTTGTAATGATCACGTGAATTTTTTACAACTAGGAAATGTTTGAAGTGATGGGTTGAGAAGATGGGCGGAAAGGGTTGGGAAGTCTTATTTTCTCCAATCCCGATATTAATTTCATATTTAGGGATCTCGAATTATAAAACACGACTGTAACATTACTTTGTACCTATCAAGTGATTTTTTTTTACCAACTGGGAAAGTTTCGAAGTGATCTCACAATTTCAATTTCTTTCTCATCCACATCAGGACATCTGTTTTTTGTAACCCGTACGAAGAAGGGGTTTTTCAGCTAATATTTATATTTCTCGAGTTTTTTTCTAATTCTTTATATATTAAGTTAGGTATCCGACTGAGGCCCATTGGGACGCTGGAGGTAAGGCTCCAACGTTTCAGTGACGCGGGACTGAGATGAGATCGGGTGGTCAGCCCAACGCTCGTCCGCCTGTACTCCCGAAAAGAAATCCTATACCCATTCTACAGAGGGCTGGGTAGACCCTAGGAACCAAGTGAAGGGAAATGGAGCGTGGGAAAATCCCCGCCCTCCACCGAGGTCGGGGATCGAACGCTCCACCTTCAAGCCGCAGCCAAGCGCCCTTACCGCTCGGCTACCGGGCCCACTCTTTATAAATATCTATATGTATATATCTAACATTAAATATATGTAAAGATGAGTTTAATTCTTTGGTTTTTATTTTCACTATTATCTTAAGAGCTCGACTTGTAAGGAGCAACGCAAAAAAGCCCGTGATAATATTTGAAATCCAATCTTTATCAGTGAAGAAAACCACGAAACTAACAATACTAGTCTCTGATTAGACTCTCCTTTAAGATAAAAGCCACTAATAATCTTATTCTTAAATTTAATTAAGTCCTGAAGATAATAAATAAAAAGTAAAACAATACAAACGACAGCAACATTATGTCAAAATTATTTATTTCATGATATCACGCTCCTATTCTGACCTTCAAACAGAACAAACAGGATATTAATTCATTTCTTAATGACACGAATTAGAAAATTTGAATGAAATTATAATTAAGACTTTCAGATGAATTATTAGAGTTCGTTCTGCTTAAGTAACTTCAGGATATATTAAGGATATATTCTAAATGGCTTTTTGTCTTAAAACCATTGAATCTGTTACAATCGTTGCCAAACTTTTAGCACTAATTGACTGAGCTATTAATGCCTTTAATGGTTTTTTAGATACAACCCTATTTCAATAAATAAAACAAATTTGTAGTTTTAATTTTAGGATTTACAATTGATTCAACATTTTTATCTCCTTCAACCAGAAATCCATTGTTAAAAAAATAAGGTGAAAATAAAAATAGGAGAATTTATGATGTAAAATGATGTATTTTTGTTTCAAAATATTTTTAAATGACAACCGAAGAACTGACGTTAAAAGCAAAATAATACAAATCCTATACAAGTTTTCTCATTTTTACTTCAAGCGATTTCATTATATTATATCTTTCCAATTCTTCATCGATGTAATCACAATATGAATTTATTTTAAATATTACAAAACTTTTAAATTAATTAATTAATTTTCATTTGTGGTTATTACTCATTTTAATTCTATTGATTATAAACATTAATGTTATGCTCTACAACTGTTTTGTCCCTCACAGGCACGTAGCCAGGATTTTGTTAAGGGGGGGGGGGGGATTTTGTTCATTATATTAAATTTTTTGTTCATTACATTAAATTTTTATAAATGACTTTGCTTTCTTAAAATGAAACTTTAAAAGTAAAATGATCTTAATACTGAGATCTATGTTGAGAGTAGGCTCTTTCAATTTCATCATTTACACATTTCAACATATATACTTCCTTGTCTTTTTCCTCCCCTGGCTTGGTGACTGTCCCTCAGCTCAAACAATTCCTAACAATTTGCTTATTTAAAAACTCTTAAAGACAGCTCATGGTGTGACTGAAAATGCTGTATTTTATTCCTTTTTTATTTCATATTTGAGGAGTGAGTAACCATAAAACATTTCTTATATTAAAGAATAGAAACCTTAAATGAAGTCTATAAAATTAGCAGAAATGAATAATCTATAGAATATTCAGTCATATAAAACTAGGCCATCCCCCTGTCTCCCTCCTGGTAAGTATGAGATAATCCAAGAAGAATCGATTCCAAGCGGTTATGGCAAAAAGTGATATTTATTCCTTT
Source organism: Thereuonema tuberculata (assembly GCA_023159025.1). Taxonomy (NCBI): domain Eukaryota; kingdom Metazoa; phylum Arthropoda; class Chilopoda; order Scutigeromorpha; family Scutigeridae; genus Thereuonema; species Thereuonema tuberculata. The sequence goes on from JAFIDM010014012.1 coordinate 7,731,795, forward strand.
TTGAATGAACTCATTATTTGATTGCGCGCGAACAAACAGAATAAAAGTAGGATTGGATATTGGGGGACCAGCAGTAGTCCAACGGTTAGCATTCCTGACTGCGAGGACGAAGGTCCTCAGTTCGAATCCCAAGCAAGACGGAAAAAAAAAAAAATATAATCTGGCTTTCTCAGCAAGGGAAACTAATAATTAACAATTGAGACAGACGGACAGACAGAGAAATAAAAGATTTCAGTAATGTAGATTCTATCGTTATCCACTTTGGCTAAACAAAACATCTATTACACAAAATTGTTAAATATTGAAATACGTCGGAAATAATGAGCTAATATTGAAATACGTCGGAAACTCACAGTGAAACAATGTAAGTACAAATATTTTGATAATTTAATATAGGAAAAAAAAAAGAAATTAAGCATATTAATTTTGTTTCCACAAGACTGATAATGTAATGATACTTATTTATTTAGAAAATTTACTTATTTGCATTAAGTTATTATATAAAATTACAATTCGAGTTTTATAAATAATTACAATTGTTATTAGATTTTTCTTGGGATTGGCTTCACTGTAAGTATTGCGCATGTATCCGTTTTAACATTAGTTGATCACCCACCGTTCTCCACAACGCTCTCTCTAAATTTAATTATCAAGGTTTCAATCTTGTTTTTCTTTTCTTTTTTTCTTTTTTAGGGGGAGGGGGAGGGTCGGGAGTCCGATACTGGCTTTGGGCGGAAAAATGCGGATTTTCGGCAATTATTTTTAAATTACAAAAAAAAAAATAAGGCCTCAAACGTCAACTACTTTCGTGCCACACATCACGTGATACAATACTGTAATTGTTGATTGGGCCTCTAGTGTTTTTTTTATCTTTCTCTTAATATCGAAAGGTCAGCAGAGTGACGTTCTCTTTCAGCAAGTGTAAAGGTATTTACAAAGCTTTTATGTTAATAAGGCCTTCACCTCATCCCTACACTACCTGTACGATACAAACACTGTCTTCACAAAATATATAAAAGTTTATATAAAGAACAATTTGAATTAAGAAAAAGTTAAATCAATAAAAGCATTTTCAGAAATAGTAATTAAATGATAAAATAACTGGAACAACTAAAATTTAATCTTATTGTAAGTTTAAAATGTTTCTTTCTATTAAGATATTGAACAGGAAATGTAACAATGGATCATTATTCTCAATGGAGACACAGAATCCACATCTATTCTAAATACAGTTAGGATTTGTCAAGGATATTGAGATGTATTTAAACTCTTCCGGGATGAAAAGCCAAACAAACAATTTATAATATTGATTAAATAAACTTAACGTGCTAAAAATATAATAAAAAGATTCCTATCATATAGCACATAATCCTTGTTATACGGTAGGAATCTTTTTAGTAAACAATTTATAAGTTTATACTTCTAATTTGTATAAATGCCATTAGTTTAAGAACGATACAGATGGACTCAATTTACAGGTTTTACTTGTAACGTTTCAAAAATAATTAAAAACAATTTAAATGTAAGTACAATAGTTAAGACAGAGCATAGTAAAAAGGTACGTTAAAAGCTAATTAATTAACTACTAAAAATTAATCATCTAATATTTGCCTAAAGAGATGTTAGGTGAGAGATGCTGGGGACGGGGCACAGCCCTCATTCTCGTAAATTTTCAGTTCATATTTCCTTTGGATTGCATTAATTCGTTAATTCCAATGTTAGAATTACCCGATAATGTACTATTTTTCTTAATTGATATTCACTTGTTTTTCATTAATATGAAAGTCAGGCACTCGAGCAATTAAGGGTCATTTTTTTTTCCCCTCCCACTGCAACGTACTCTATTTATTGCTACAAGTTATTGTTAATGGATGATGCGTGGGAGAGAACAGTTACCATTCTATTCTAAATAGCAATTGTTGCTTTAGACGGATCGTTGTTTTAATAAGGACGCTCTCCTTCGCTGAAATCCAATAATAAACACTTGAATTCTTCCTGCGTAGTTTCCAGGTCAACTTTTACGAAGAAGTAATCATCACAAAGGCGCCGAAATTCATTGCGTGAAGGTCGTCTCGGAAGGAGTAAATATTTATGTTTACCTTTCAAAATTCCTTTGTATTGCACTTGACCTCGATTGACGAATAAACAGAAACCACCACATTCAAGGTTACAAGAGACTCAATTGATACAAACGATAAATCCAACAGTTTCATTACAAAGAGGCGCCAGTTTGGAACAAGAATTTCTAGTTTACGATTCAATTGCCCAAAGGGATCGGTTTTAAATGGAAATCAACGTCATTAGCTTTTATTAGTATCAACTTGCAACTTATTTAAAAAATTAAAAAAATACCTTTGAATTTAATAAATATAAAATAATAAAAGTTTGTTCAATTTGATTCTATTTTAAAAGATTAGTGACAAAAGCCTAAGACAAGATAACAACGATTTGAATAAAAAAAAAAAATGATTGTAAAGAAATAAAGTCATTCTATTTCTTTGTAGAACAAGAAAAGCTTGTTTGATCTGATTCCAAGGTTCTAGAAAATCAATCCCAGTATATTTTCATTACTATTTACTGTCTGTTTGATGTCTACAGACCCTTATAAGATGGTAAATAAAAGATACATGTTTTTATTCATTATTTGTGGCTATAATAGAAAGAGTCATATTAAACAAAATTCATTTATAATAGCGTTATTTATTTATAGCGTTAAAATGTCACTACCATTTTTAACCATATCATTTGTAGACCAATTGAACACGAAAATAAATGTAGAAAACTTCCAAAATTAAATGAGCGATTTAATAGGAGTAAAAAGGAGTCATTTATGTTATTCTTAAAATTTTGAACGAATCCATTTCAAAATACAACTGAAAGAACCAAGTATTATTACGCTTAAAATATATATAGGGGTTGCAAAATTCGTGTGTAATATTCAAACCACGTGTAGGGGCATGGCTAAGGATCAATATATTCTTAATGAACCCAGGTCCGGAAACGCCCCATTAAGGCGCTAGGTGGTCCTAAACTGAGCCTTTCCGAGAGAATATGTGGGTCTACTTTGCTACACCATAAGAAATGCTTTGCAGGCGAGCCCACACATTGATCTGGGGGTGCTATTTTTTTGTTTGTTTCAATTGAAACAAACTATCTTTTTCATGTGATGAATAATTTTATTTTTCAAAATTTTTAGCAAAAATGTTCAGTCTCCAACTACACAAACAAAATCACGTACTCATTCCATCCTGACTAACGAAATGAAAGAAGAAACATTAGGATCCCAGAAGTATCCAGGGTAGCAGATCATCCCTCAAAGAGCCACCTTACCTCGATTGCCGACTCTTAACTGCTTCGCACAGGTGATAAATCTCGATTTTTGGTTGGATGATTGGCCATAAAGTTTAAGAAGCGCTGACAAATTTATACAGATACAGAGTCACAAGGAAACCACGCCTTATACCGAACAAACTAAGAAAATAAACTAAGAAAGGATTTGAGGATATTAGGAAAAGGAAATTCTACTATATTTACGTTTCATTACATTTGAATTCCGAACGCCTTTCATTCAGACCGAAGATAGAGTTTTATTTCATGTTTTATTCAAAAAATAGATTTAGAACAAATTTAAAATTTACAGCTATAATTTGTATTTAAATCATTTCTAATGTTAAGAATATTAGAAAAGCCTGAAAAATTACCAACACATCAATCATTAAATTAACTTTTTTATAAATAATCACTTATAATCAATGTAAACATCTTCATTCCATGATAGCCTCAATCTAATCCTCTATTTGGATAATCCCGACAAAATTTTATTCTTCTTACGATTAACTTTTCAAAACCCTATATTTTACATCAATTCTGATTTTCCTAGTATATTATTAACTCCATTATTACAACTAAGTTAATATACCGTATATGCTCCAATAAACGCCGAGTCTCTTATTGTCGCCGGTCTCTAATAAGCGCTGGGCTGCAGAGGGGACACTGCCAAATAGTAGCCGGTCTCTAACAGTAGCCGGGTCTTTGATATTTGCCTACCGGTACAAGTGTAAGTGTCCGTATCTTTATAGTCGTGCGTAATACCTTACGGTACATTGCCTTACAAAATGCCGCCGAAACGGTCATTTGACATTGCCTTTAATGTGTGCCCAGGCCTTAAGATTCGCGGGGTAGAATTCGCGAAAGAAACTTCCGGTGAGGCTGCCGCCAATCATAGCGGATTCGGGCGACGGTTAGGTTAGGTTAGCAGCGAAAGATACAGAAAGACATCTTTAAACAGTCTTATGTAGCAAGTGAATTTCAAATAAAGTAGCTGTTTGTAATATTAGCCGGTATTTGTGTAAAAATATTTCGTTCTGAAGGTTTTTGTTAATGATGGCCGGCCTCTAATAGCAGCCGGTCTCAATTAAGCGCCGGGAGCCGAGGCTAGTTTTGCAAATAAACGCCGGGGGCGTCTATTGGAGCATATACGGTAATATTTTAAAATTTAGCGTGAAGTTCTCAATAACTCTGGCGTTTCACGGCAAACAATAAAATGTAACAATTAAATTTCTATTTAGGCGCCATGTTGTGTTCTTTTTCCTCCATTAGATCCTGTACTGCTATGGCCCCAATTTTAATCTGACATGCGTTTAATTGATAGTTCACGGTATTTGATTAGTAGTTATCGTTATTTTTGGCTAGTTAATTGTTCACGTACATAATTCTGCTCTTAACTCCTCAGCTACGGGTAGAGTTTGTAACAAAATCAATTGGAAAACTGTATTTGACAGCTTAAATGTCATGATTCCGCTTTCAAAAAAAATATTTGAGTTATCGTGGTCCCAGACGGATGAAAATTATATTAATACCTTGGCTAAAATTTTGTTGTAAATTTGAATGTTAACAGTATCTTTTTGGTTATAGTTATATTCAAATCTACAAATTTGAAAACTTTGTAATAATGGGAGAGACCAAATTAATTTACAAGTGACATCCTGGAACAGCTGTGATCATCGGCCAGGAGAAGTCACCGGTAAATAACAAGGTCTCCGTTATTTATTTATTAATTTTCATTTGTTATTATTAAAAATTCAAATGCGCAGTTTGGATTTTTATGCTTTTAAAAAAAAAAATCATTGAGGCCTGCGCACTGCTGGCACATTAATTTTCTCACTAATTTTTCGTTGTGTATTTTTTTCCTTTGAGGCACCACTTCCGTTGTATCATTTAAAACTTTATCGAATGCTTATAGATGAAAAATGCAGTTTTTTCAAGATTTATTGAATTTAAGATTTACTGAAGTACTCCAGCCTTTGCTAGTTTAACTACAAACACTTAAGAATTAATGACAGCTTAATTAGCAGTAATAAAACTGAATAAATTATACATCACATACCGCTCTCGAGTGTCAGAATCACAGGCCATGTAATTATCTTACGACTTCTATATCTCATTTTACATTGATCCATAAATATCGTTTAATTAAGAATTAACCATTAGAATTCAATAATTATAATATGTACAAAAATCATGTTAGTTTGGTTTTTAATAGAACTTCAGATTTTCATTACCTTAAAATTTGTAACTGTTTAAGATGTGAAATTGCGTTTTTATCCCTTGGATCGTCACAATGTATCATTTATATCTTAGAAACTAGTAGAGCAAATAAAATAAAATAGTAATAAACTTACCTACTTCTTGAAGATGATCATCTTTTCTGTTTCCATCTGCATCAATATCTACCTTCGATAAGAAAAATTGATAAAAATTAGAAATTTGTCTTATTAGGATTCAGTTCTCACAATAAGTTTTATATAGTTTTAATCTTCTCAATTTCCTATAGATTATTGTTAATAACTAATAATAACATTGACTCTTGTTTTCTTTCTTTTAAATTGCTGTAATAATGAATTTTAATTATTATTATTCGTTGTTTTGGTGTCCTAATAGAAAGAAAGCATACGTGGATATCTAACACTGTCCACATAAATCTAATATGGACTTAAAATTAAGTTTCCAATTTCTATAGATTGTTGTTAGATCACCTACAATGTTTCTTTTTAGTTGTTTCGCCATAATATGGAAGTTTAAAAGCATTATTTCATTGTTGCGACGACCTCGAAATGGATAAACGTCATCACTGTATAATTGTTGACAATCAAGGATTTATAAAAATTGGAAACTGACTCATTCTGAAAGAGCAATTATTAAAATGTTTCAAATTACAAACATTACTGCAACTAAAATCAGACATTCGGAAGCTTAATTTAAGAAAGCAAGAGTTGATAAGAAAAGGAATATTGTTGTGTTGACGAAGATTTTCTTTGTAATTGTGGAATGGATGTCTCGCCTTCATTGGAGGTCTTCAGGTGATTAAACATTGCCATTATTTCTTCTAAACCATTAACTATCAAACTGTATCCAAATTCTTTTCATAATTTTTTAGAATATCTGGAATTGAGTCTCAAATTGAGCCACAAATTCAGTTCAAGATTACTGATGTATTAAACATCTTATTCTGCTTTTGGGTTTTTACCAATTGCCAAATATTCAACAAAAATGGTCAACGTGAAGACAGTTTTCTTCGTACGTTGAATATAGTTACATTTGTAACATTTGTACTTTTTGTCGATCTTTGTTAAAAGCAAAATTTAATTGAGAATTTAGTTAATACAAAAAAATACACTGGTCATGTGATTCTATTGCAAATTAATATTTTGATAATGGTTTTGTATTTTACATGTATTTTTCTTGAGGCTTAAAAATAGCTTTGTTAAGAACGAGTTGTGCCCCGCGGTGTCACCCTCGTTAAATTCGGCCCTTCTCGGTAATGTTCGATTCTCGTCGTGCAGCCAAGCCGCCCCGTCGCCCACCCATTGGTGACGTTTACGTTTACTGCTCCGCTCCTATCGGTCGTAGCGTGATGTTAAATAGCCTATAACCTTCCTCAATAAACGGGCTATCTAAAGCAAAAAGAATTTTTCAAATCGGACTGGTAGTTCCTGAGATTACCGCGTTCAAACACAAACTTGTCAGTATACGTATATACTGAATAAGTATAAGTATATATATATATTAGTATCGGATTTTAAGTTTTCGTAACTCGGATAAAGGGATCAGAATCCTTCAAACTTCAAGTTATCAAAATCAAGTATTTAAAAGGTGAAGAGTCGTATTGTCAACCAGAGTTTATTTACGTAGGTTAGTTTGAAAAACAGTTTATGAGTCAACTTTATATATTCAAAACGGTTCATTATGATCCGGAAGTACACGAAACTTAATTTTAAATAAATAAATGAAAGTATAAGTTGAAACTAACTAAAAAGATAAAAGAAAGCTTGAAATAATAAAATAAAAACGTTAATACATTTTTTTTATTGCTATTTAAAAGGCAAGTCGTTGAATTCCTTGGAAATAAAGCTCTCGATTATATAAAGGACCTGTTCAAGGTATACCAGTCTCCATTTCATCATTCAATTTCACGTTTTCTTTTCTTCTCGTATTTCCTCTTCCTTTTTCCGGCCTCCGCCTTTCTTACAAGAATTCGCGGCCATTGGAATCTTTCTCCTTCACTCCCTCCACCCCCCATTTCAGTCTCTTTTTGTTTTCCTTCCAATTTTTCGGGGATTAAATTCCAAAATATTCTCGTTCAAAGAAAAATATCTTCAAATATTTTCATCAGGAGTTTTACATTTGTAAAATAAAAAAAATGGATTCTTCTGGAATAAGTCGAAGGAAAGGAAAATATTAATAAAGAAACAAGACACCTGTGACCTTGGTTTGACCTCAAGTAAAAACGGTCACTTGACCGTTTTATGGTCAATTTGATATTTTTTTTATTATTATGACTGCTACAGATCTAAGAAAAAACAGAATTGTTCCAGTTATGTCAAGGTTTAAGATTTCCATATCAGACCAAACACTTTCGACTTATTCACGGTATCAACTGAAATCACGTGACACAAGAATCTAAATATTTCATTTTAATTTCTTGTGTCTTTTGAAATGTTTTCGGATGAAGATCATTTTTAGTCACTGCCTGTTTTAAAAGTGGTTCGTGAATTGTAACCATTGAGTATTGTATGTCAGAAGCCTTAGATTTTCGTTTTGTCTGGAGCAAATGTCTGTAACCCTTTCAACTCTGGGACTGAAAGACATGAAATTCAATTGGCAGGTAGATCTCGCCCACAGAATCTCAAACTTCTAAAGATCTCGTTTCTGAAAGAGATGGTCCTGAATTAAGGGAAGAGGGCGATGTCTCATCTAATAATAAAATTACCGCGCGATTCTTAACGTCTAGTTACGTTATCTTAATCAAAACTTTTAATTTTCATTATTCATCGCTAAGATGAACTAATAGGGAAAAGAAAGCGTACATCCTTGCTTATTAAAGATCTATTTCTGTACATCGTTGTTAAGAGCAGGAAGTTATTTCTATGATGTCTAATATCTATACAAACCATTGTAAAGAGCTGCCGTGTTTTGTAGCAAGTGTAAGGATGGTATGGGTACAGGCACAAAACATTCTTTATAAAGAGCATTTGGGATTAATCTCTCCCTTCCTAATAACGTCTTAAGTCTCTTGATAACTGAGCTACTTGTCCAACTCTTCTACAATCATTTGCAGAAAAGATTCGTAATTATTTAATCTCTTTGAAACGTAATTTTTTTTAACCAATCGAAAGTAAATAGCGTTTTTGAAGTCACTTTTGCACATAAGGGATCGCATCCGGGATCTTGACATCACTTACCTAACAGATCTACAACAATTGTAATGAAACAATTATTTACAAAATATTTCAAGAATTATTCACAGCCTCTGTCAGCGTTGATGAGATAGAGAAACACCAAAGGAAGATATAGGAATTAGAATTGAACATCCGTCAAATTAGTTTCCTTTCAATGTTCTTCTGGATTCTATTTGGGAACTTTCTTTCCTTTTTATTCAAGGACTCTTCACTAATAACTCTCTTCACTAACTTCAAATTCCTTTGCATTCTAAGTTCACACAGGCCAGGGCCAAAAGATTTCTCCAGATTTTTAACAATCCAAAGTGAAGTCAAATTCAAACAAAATTAAGACAATTCGTATTAAAATAATTTCACTTGGAAATGTTCTTCATGTGACTCCCTCGTACCATTTATTCATAAAGTTTACAATCGGTTCCAACCAGTTTCAATGTAGAAATAAAATAAAATGAATACATTTTAAACATTAGGCTTGAAAAAGGAATGGCGTAAATAAACTTTCCGAAAATTTGTCTATCTTTATATGAAATCGTTTTCTCTTATTAAGAGGAAGAAATAAGAAGAGGTTATTCTTTAAATAAATACATTCTATTCATTTCAATCATCATATTTTTTGGACTTAATCGTTGAGTTTCATCCGCTACAAAATAAATATATTTATTTAACTGAGAAAAACTAAGAACGACGATGACAACTAAACTGCGGCTTATTTTATTTATTTATTTATTTAGTCATAAAATTTCTATAAAGCAGCTCAACTCTCCTTTATTTTAATGACCCACCACTAAATATTCTAAAGGTATTTAAAAGGTATCTTTTATCCAACCGAAAAATTGCCAAACCAATTAAAACAAAACCAACAACAACAACAACAACACATGTTAAAATACCACTGACCAAATACCAAAAATATCGAACATTTTTGTGAACCAATCCTAGGAACTTTTTCTTTTTTCCCCCTTCTCTCTAAGAAATCAGAGGCAAGAAATGCGGATAAATTCTGATGCATTAAATACAAGGTAAAAAAAAAAATAATAATAATATACTGTAAAAATATAATAATACAGACTCTGAAAATAGCTAACGCTTATTATGAATACAGGATTTATGAATTTTCATTAAATTTAAATGAATTACTTACTTTATTTTGCGTAAACGTTTTGATTTCATATTTTATTTAAATCATTTAAGTCATTTAACGTCTTAAATAAAATAAGATTTCAAATTTACAGAAAATTGGAGTTGTGTATATTATGAAATTCCGATATCGATAGATTTGTTTGAATTATTGTAATTTTAAATAATGATAATTTGTCACCTGTAGTGTTTTAACTTTCGTGGTTGTTCATTCTTGAAGATTCCTGTACTAAAGTTTTTATTTCTTATTCCTGTATTTTAAATTTCTTCTTTGAAATTCGTAAGTTGATTTCCGAAACATGTTGTTAGTTTTGTATTTATCTTAAATTTTTAGTCGTGTTAAATGAATAAGCCTTTTTCATATATATTAAAATGTATCATAATAATTCGGATTAATTGTTTTTCTGAAAATAAATACTTCCTGTCTCTCTCTCTCTCTCTCTTCCAGATTCCTTTTTTTTTTTTTTCTTCCCTCCTTATCTGATATACTTTTAAATATTGTGAAATCTTATGAGTTTTATTTTAATTATTTAATTTTTTTTATTATGATATTAACATTTAATGTGTGCGTTTTTTTGAATTTATTATATCCAAAGAAATGAATGTATTAATCTGTATATTGAAGTAAATCAGCGTAAGATTTTTTTGTTTTTTTAACCGAAATAAAAACAAGAAAGATAAAATGAAATATGTTAGAAAAAAATAAATTACAAAAAGTTATAGTTACATAAATAGTTATTTCGAGTTTTAGCGACCCATTTGGGAACTACTGTGATAGAGACCAAAATCGCTAGCTATTGCGATTGTCTGTCAGTCCGTCCACCTCTAACAACTCCCGAAAGGAAGCTCGGATTGACAAACGGATTCAGAGGCCCGAATACGATGGTGAAGTCCATCGTTGGCATGGGTATTTTCAGGGGCCAAAGTGAAAAAAATTGAATATAGATATTAATTTTTTTAAATAAATTATTAATAATACAATGTTTGACTGATTTAAGGTTAAGAAAAGTTAATCAAAAACTAAAAAGTAATACTTAAAAAACAGGACAGGATAGTTTGAACGAGCTTTTTTTTAAAAAAAAATCTTTAATAAACTAGGCCATGCCCCTGTCTGGTAAGTGTGAGATAATCCAAGAAGAGTCGATTCCAAGCGGTTGTGGCAAAAAGTGATATTTTATTCCTTTTTGAATGAACTCATTATTTGATAGCGCACGCCATTGTTGACGCCTTAATGTTAATGAACATTGAAATTTAAATTTTAATCTAGTAGGATAAAATTAAAAGTGTTATTTTCTTTTTTCTCTGGATCTTCTCTCATTGCGACACACACACACAAAGGGAGTGATAAGAAACAATAATTTGAACGTAGTCCCCGTGGCCTAATGGATAAGACGTCTGACTTCGGATCAAAAGGTTGCAGGGTCTATTACCGTCTCGAACGTTTCATTGTAGTAATTTTTTCACAGGAATTTTTTTGTTTTTGTTTTTTTGTTTTCTTAACTTTTTTTTTCCTTAATATACTTTCTTATTATTATTATTATTATTATTATTATGGGTCGCTCTTAAATTTCTGCTTTAGCACAAAATTATATTCACTTGTTTTTCCCCTGCTATAGCGCTAGCACTTTTATGATAACAGGCAATCTAAAGCATTGTCACAACTGTAAATAAATTATTTATTTTTAGATAAATTATTACTTTAAGAAACATTTCGTTAAAATATAGAAGGTCTCTGCACAATAAAAATTATTAATTTATTTATTAATGAAAATTCATAATTTGGGCTGAAATCAAGTAGGATTTGCCACAACTTTCTATAGGGCGCCATGAGGATGACTCCGGAAACTGGTGTCTCCCTCTATAAACATTCATCTATTGAAAGCATTTAAACTGCAAAAAACTTTTACTGATGCTTTGGTTCAATTATTTTCCAGCGAAAAAACATCGATTCTGCTCTGTAGATGATTTTGTTACACATCAATGATATTGTAATGACTTTGTATTCGCAAGGGGGTGAATGGAATGAATTTTTAGGCTGCATATTATTCAGCGACAACAAACAATCTTCTCGAATTCCTTTCAAACTATGAACAGTGATTTCGTTTGAACTGTGTTCGATTTTCAACTTCGGATTTGGTTCGAAAAAGAGACATCTAAATTTTACGACATCCATTGTCCTTGTCAAATGTATTTAAGGACCCTAGAGTAAACAATGAAGTTTAAAATAAATTTCATGACAAAAAGAAATTCTATTATATAAAAGCGTTATTTTGTCAGTCATTGTCATAAGACTTTACGTTTTTCCAATTTTGTGACCAAACTATAAGAGATAGATTGGTCATGTAAATGGATAAAATGTAGAGCTTTTTAAGACAAACAAAATGCTACAAAAATATTTCGAAAAAAGTTTTTGGTTTCCAAGATACCGCCTTTTAAAGGGTCAAATTTTGACTTTTTCTCAATTTAAACGAAAAGTATAAAAGTTGGAAGAGTGTATTATATTGAGAAAATGTTGGTATTTGAAAATTCTATCGAACGGTATATCAGTCATTAACAAACGTTTCTGCGTTTGGAAGATACATGCAAGAATTAAATGTTTTTGCGGCCAACCCCCGTGTGAGTGCCAACGCTGAGTTAAGCGGAGAAGCCCACGACGAGCTGAGAAGTCGTGTATTATAATATGGAGATTGAATAATTTGCTAAATAAATAAGGGTTTTTTTTTTTTTTTTTTAATGCTATACATGCAAGGGTTCCGGAGCAAAGCGACGGTACCCGTCTAATGTAAACAGAAAACGATTTAAAAATTATTCAACTAGAAGATATTCATCTACAGCCTAAGAAATGCTTACGATTCTTTTTTTATGTGGTTATAGTCACAGAAAAACTTACAATGTTTACAGTTTAAAAATATATGAAAACACAATTTCAAGTCCTCGTGCTTTTTAAGCAACTATCATTTGACAAGGGGTTCTAAAAGCAGGAGTCCTTGAAACTGTTGAGTTTTTATGTGTTTTTATATATTTTTAAACTGTAAATAGCGTAAGTATGGTTGGCCATTTCCATATGAATTTTAAACTGCAAGTTAAAATATTTTAATTATTTTTTTCTTTCTAATTCGTTGAAAACAAACTCTAGTACAAACAAATTTTAGAAATGATCCAGACGTTAACGTAGAGCTGTGATCCCCACATTTGCAGTCACTGAAATGGTACCAATCAGGCAATGGGACCCACTGGACGGATTACGAACTCTAATGCCACTTGAGTATTTTTTACATATATGGGAGTGTGTTACACGCCTAGTAACAATTCCACAAAAGTAAAATTATATATTCTCATTCCCTCGTCATTGTATTTCTGGAAAAATAAATAAATAAAAATTAAAAAAAAAAATTGCTGACGAGTCCTAACAAGGACGAAACGGCCGTCGCAAATTCCCGTCGATGATAGCTCAGGGTGCGGAGGCATTCATTTGAAAGTGAAAAAAATAAAGACGGCACAATGTTATATTAGGGCACATTAAAAGCTTTCTTTAAGCTATTTAGTTTATGCGTGTGTGTATTTTTTGTTTTCTTTCTTTAAATTCCTTTTGAGCTTGGCAGGACAAGGAGTTGAAGCAATTTTTATTATATTGTATTTTTTATTATTATTTCTTTTGTGTGGAAGAGGGAGGGAGGGGGATCCATAATCTTTTGCGCTGTTCTGAGCCTATCATCGAGGGTAAATCTGGCTGACGAGTCCTAACAAGAACGAAACGGCCGTCCCAGATTCCAGTCAAGGTTGGCTCAATCTTTTGTGTCTTCTTTCTTTTTTTTTTTCCACTTTCAAAAAAACAAAAATTCCTTCATATTAACTTTGACAAGATATGAAAAATTATATTTTAATTTTCATTAATATTCGTCTTTATTTAAGTAAATATTGAATAACTATTAGCGCAAAGTAACTTTAAAAAAAAAGAAAGAAAACAAACCTGAACTTTTAAAGTGAAATTGCTTTGATTCTTTTAGTTAATTTTTCTTGATTTTTCTTTTTTTTACTACAAATTAAGCTGCATTAATTTAAACTCGTAGTTTAAGAAAATCAGGAGTTTATGTTTTTAAAAAACTGTTTCACATACATTTTAACGAGATATTCTACGAGATTAGTAGATATTCGATTTCAAATATTTCAAGAAGTAAAAATAAATTTATTTCTCCGTATTTTTCTTTTTATTTATTCAATGCCTTTTGTTTAAACCTTTAAATGTCTTTACTTAGTTCAGTCAATATGAACTTTTTAACCATAACTCTGCAATGTAGGAAGGTTTTAATATTATTCTGTACCAACGAGTTCTTGAAAGATAAGACTTCCACAAGATAAGATATAAACGCTTGAACTTTTCAACTTCAAGTGAAACTATTTTAATTCAACTGTTTCAAATGTTCTCAAGCAGGAAAATTATTCTTCATTCTATTTAATGAAAAACTAAAAAATGTTTTTAATAAAAAAATATGAAAGAAAGAAAGTTTCTTAATATGTAATTTTTAAATTATTTAACCCCTTCTATACCGTTTGAAAATAATGAAATTTTATAATTTTGAGATTTTTTTTTTCTATAATTTAAACCTCAAAGTCATTGTGAAATTCTTTTACTTTCAAATTGTCGTTAGACTTCATGAACATCCTGAACCAAACAACACTTAACTTTATTCGTATTTCCTGTCACTTTTTTTTTCTATAAATAATTGGTGGAGGGCGGGGGGCTCCAAAGGATTAGAGTAAAAATTAAGAAAGTGATGTAAAACCCAATAGTCCTTATTTCGTTGATTATTTTGGGGATGGGTATTTTTTGTTTTTCCATCTGCATGTCTGTTGTCGAGTACAGCAAAGATGAATGAAGAAGAAAGAGAGCAAAGAGAATGAAGGGATGACGAGAACTCGTGACCTGAGGGGGGCTGTGACTCACTGTGAGGGGGCGTCGCGTTGCTTCAGGTGGCCGACTCCATCATCATTGCGCGGGAACGGGAGCGAAACGCCGCTCTCATTGGTCGACCGCCGCAGGCACTGCATTTCCGTTTTGCACTCGAAACGCAGACAGCCTTTATATTCACAGACGCCCGATCTCATCAAAGATTCCAGTGTTTGGACACCAGAGATTACTCAACCCATCAAAGACGCTCTCTCGCACCGTTTCCCGCCAAAATGCCAGACCCTTGCACCGACTGCTCAGGTAAGAACAGCAGCCTTTGTACTCATAGATAGCAGAACATCTTTCCATCAGATATTAATGAAAAAGATAAAAAGTCCGCGTATCCAGAAAAGAATATCCTTCAAACCAGAATATTTGTTTAAGAACTGTCTTTATTTACGTATTTTTTTTTTCGAATTTACAGAATTACTATTCTATTAAGAATAGTAGAAATTAAATGATTTTAGCCGTATTTAGTTTCTGAATACATTGATGTTTTTTCAAAGCCGTTTCTAAATTTACTTTTAGCTTTTGTTTTGAATGAATGTATTTAAGATCAACCTTATGTAACATAAGATTAACTCGCCATGTTTATTAAAACCATTAGGAAACGAAACAAAATATTGTCAGTTTTCAACGTTATGTGCTAAAACCGAGACTTAATATTTTTATATAACATACAAATGAGGTTTTATTTATATCAATGTGAAAATCAAATTTTTATTTAAATAATAAAAAAGTAAATTAGCTGTACGAGAAAAGAACAAGAGATACATTTGAAAGAGAACTGAGTTATTCGCAGTTTTCTAAATTGATATTAAAAGGAACTGCGCACTCAATCGCATGTTTCTATTCTTTGATTTTAAATTTATGAGGAATGTCTGTTTAATCTCACAGTGTAAGGAAATTAAATACTGAATCTTAAGCTTCTTTTAAATTGAAATAAAATGAGTCTCTTGAAAAGAGAACTGAGTCTTTGAGGCTATTTCAGATCGATTCATGGGTGAATTAAAGATGATGACTTCTCTGCAAAACATCCTTTTCTTACTCTTACGAATAGAGGAGAAAAAGAAACCAATTATCGTAAAAATAATCATTAATTACTTATTTCTTTATTGATTTAAGCTTATTTCATTTTTTATTAAATTGTTTTCCGAGTCAACGTGACGCCAGTCTGGAATCTTTTGATCAAAACAAAAAATACTCAGAAAAATTCATCTCCATCTAAATTTTGATTTTAGATTTTGATTTTTAATTTTTTTTCTAAAGACTAATTTAAAAAATTTAAAACTTTAGAGAATTACCTGTTTTTGGTTTGTTGCTGATTTTGCAAAGCTTCGAATGATGTCTTCCATTTCTTGATTAATGTCCCTAAAGGATTAGAAAGAACGAAAAATTAAGGATAAGATTAAACCAACAGATATTCAAATACAAAGTTACTGCAACTCTAATTGAATTCTATTAAGACACCAATTTATTTGCTTTTCTATATTTTTATAAACAGTCCTTTATAATCTTCGTAAGATACGTTTTATCTTTTTATAACAAACAACTTATTTCCATCTGTTGAATGATTATAAATATTATTGTAATATTTATAATAATAATATTATTATAAATAAGTCAGTGATATCTGAATAAGGTGTAACATACAGTTTACCCAATGAAATTGAAATTCTGCAATGAACGAGTATAAAAGCTCTTTTGGATTATATTAAGTATTTCTATGTTATTATTTCATACAAATTACGATAATCTGGATTAACGTCATTTTCCATCTATTGTTGTTTTATCTCCATATTGTAAATCTTGCTATTTAAGGCAGGTGCGTGAAAACGAAGACTATCAGATTTTCCCACACGAACCAAGAGTTAATTATTAACGTCTCTCAAGCTCAGCCCCCCCCCCCTCCCCACTTATTCTTCCCTCGTACAGTCTTCACTTTTTACTAAAAAACAATCATCATTAAATATAACTTTATATATCCACAACTATTTAAAAAAAAAAAAATTAAAAATAACTTTGTCGTTTTGTTTTCTGACTGTAAATTTCATTCAAATATAAAATAAAAAAATATAGGAATCGCTTATAAAAAGAGGTTTTACAATCAAAATAATAAAATCGAGGTTTACGCAGTTAACTAATATTTAATAAGGATATTGCTACAAATTAGTAACCTTCCACTATTGAAAAGTATCTTTAACAATATCAGGTCTTGGAACAGGTTAAAAGCGCAAATTCAAGTCGGAAAAATCTTAATTTTATCTCAAAAAATAATAAGATTATTGCTAAAAACCACACACCCATACATCTTGCGCTTTATTTCTATTTATTTCAATTAAAATTTAATGATTTTTTTTTTCTTTTTAAATTTGTAAACATTTATAATAGCAAAGATTAAATATTGAAAATAACAGCTGATTTATTCTTTTATTTCAGAACAATGCAATTGTGAAGAAGGATGCAAATGTGAGGCAGATTGCACCTGTTGTCCCAAAGAGAAATGCAAATGTACAGGTAAGACATCTGCATTAATAAATAATTCATACTAAAGAGAGACAGGGAAATTAAAGACATCGTCCATTATAATTATTCAATAGTTTAATTGAAAAATAGAACTATCCAACAAAATAGTCAACTTGTAACATTTATTAAGCTTTCATTATTAAATTATTTTATCAGCAAAAGGTTTAATATATAATAGTTCCATATAATCTATGTAGTCCAATGTACAGATTAATAATAATAATAAATGAATTTGACTTTTGTAGATGCTGGGGACAGTGGCTGTGTCGATGGCTGCGCATGCCCAGAAGACTGCAAATGCAAGAAGTGAATAACGACATTCATTCGTTCATCTTCTGTCCTTTTTAGCTTTTCTTTCCCATTTGTTTTGCATCGGTGGTTACGACCAAATTCCCATATTCATCCTTCATTATTTCTTATTTTTTAGATTTTAAAACCAAATGTATCACAAAGTGATTTTTATGTAAATAAAATGATTATGAAATAAACTTAGTTATTCCTTTCTTTCTTTATTATTCAAATAAATCTTACATGAGTAAAACATTTAGAAACATATTAGAGTTGTTTCAATTGATATTTTGGAATTGTTTACATTATTAGTAAGAGAAAAGAAAGAATAAAACAATGGAATTAATGAGTTTCTTCATTTCATCCGCTGTTTTTTTTTATGTTAATAAAATATTTAGCCTTAGTCTGCCAAACAACATTCCTCTTGCTGTTGATCACAATATCTCTGTTGATATGAGCCAGCGCCGTTGTCGCAACGTCGGCTTTATTTCTATACATTATTTAAATTTTAGAATATCAATGCTTTGCTTTAAAATTAATTTTAATAAATATGAGTTAATATCAAGTAAAAATCCAGACAAGTTACTGTAAATCCATAATAAAAGATTATTTTAAACGACAAAGTCTATAGTGAGAATCTAATTTCTTTGTGATCCTTATGTTTCATCATTAATATAAGTGTTATTATTACTTTAAGATCTGTATCTATTTCGCTATCGAAAACTTTTAGTTACAATATTTGTCTTCCAACTAAATATTACATCATTGCTATTCTTTTGAAAAAATTTTCTTTTCTAAAATTTCATGAAGATTTAAATAATCCATTAAAAAATATATATAAACTAAAAAGGGAAGATAAAAATTTAATGTTTACTAAATTTTTTATTTACCTCTAAAGGATACGTTTAAAAACATCAGAAACCCGTTTTAACAATCCACAAATTCATTCATTCCTTTATTAGGCGATATATCTATTGTACTTCTGCAACCTCTGATTATCCATCTCCATTTCGAAATTTTGTCTTTAGATATTATCAAAATAATTCTCGTTGAATTTTAATGTACACATCATCTTTGATTAAGATATCTTAAACCAAAAAAGAATATTAATTGATTCGTTAATCCTAATTAGTGTTCAGATCAATGCAATGGAATTTAGCGTTAATTTAAAAAAATCTAGAAGCTAATCTTTTAGAATTGCAATTTGATAAAAATCCCACAGTAGACTAATACAGAGGTTGCCAAACTTTGATCTGCAGTCAGTAGAACTTTATATAGCGAGAAGTGAAAAAGACGATATTACATAAAAAAAATTTAAAATGTAGTAAACAAGTATTAAGGTACTAGTTATTGTTCAAAGCTGGAGTTGTCTATTAATCTAAAAAAGAACTTCAAAAAACGTTTTTGAAAAAACATTCGCAGAAAAAAAAATAAAAATAAAAATAAAATTATGTAATATGTTGTCTTTCAGCTGAGAGCTCATATATATTTTCTTATATTTAAGTGTTTTAAATTGTGATTGGAATTTAGAAAAACTTTTATATAAATTGTTTAAAATAAATTCTTTAGTTTTAGTAATTTTTAAAAAAACGGTTTGATCATTCAATAATTCCAAAATATATAAATAAATTAAAAAAACCAACTACTTAAAATTTAAAATATATTATATATTTACATATATATATTTTAAGTAGTTGGTTTTTAATTTTTAAAAAAGAGCAAAGTCTTAATATATTGCGTTTTAGGTTTCTAAATTGTTTCCAAATTTTGCCGCTGGAGACATGGAGATAATTTGATTATATCTCCGTAGAAACAGTGATTTGTTTTTTGGTATTAGCGTTTTCAAATCCCAAATCACTGTCCGGCTTTATATGTTTAGTAATATAAGTTAATTTTATTCTTATATATTCTATACTTTCTAAATTTCAAATTGCAAATGATTGATTGAAATCTTCGCTTTGAGAAACTTGAAGGATAGGGTTTGAGTTTTGCCTGTTAGATTTATATACATATACACACCGTATTTATCGGCGTATAACATGCACTTTTTTTCCCTAAAATTTAGGGCTGAAATTTTACCTGCGTGTTATATGCATACACTACTTTTATTTTAAATTTTTAATTTGTTTTTAGTCTTCTGATAAGATCAGTAGACTTATATTCCCGTTTTGTCTGTCCTGTGGACAAGTATCACTCATTAAAACATCATTAAATTATTAAGCACAACAATCGCAACAATTGCGCCTTTTGCATTCGCAACAATCACATTTATAGTGATTGTTGTAGAGCTGCATTATAGAGCCGCAATTGTAGCTATTATTGCTTTAATTATCTTGTGTTTATTTCCAATATCAGTTATCAGAAGACGTTGCGCAGCATTGTGATTAGTTTACTAATCGCTTTCCCTACCTCGGTTTTACTAAAACTTCCTTCTTAAAATTAGGGTGCGTGTTATACGCCGATAAATACGGTATATTAAACAGTAGCCTATATATCGCTCTTAGCTAAAAAAAAGTTTGAGAAACATTCTAGGACCAACAAACGGAGGAATTTGGAGGACTTAGTGGCGGGAAGGTTTCTAATGATATACAGGGAGAGGTCAGAAAGCCACTCCGACTCTCATCTGTCTTTCAATACCGAGGAAATATTTGACAGCAAGGGGTTAAGTGAATTCTAGTGATTGTTCTCCGTCTCGAAAAACAACATCGAGAAAATTCCCCTGAACCACCTAAGAACTCTTCGAATCAGAAGAAAAGCGTTGATGTCATTAAGTTCACAAAGGACTCTTCTATAAAGAAAAAATACACAAACTGTTCAGAAATTAAAGTTGAGAAAATGTAAGTTTAATAAAACTAGTTCCTCCCCACTCCCGAGTTCTTAGAAAGTGATAACAATTTTTTTTTTTTTTTTCTTTTTTAAAATCAAAACTTTTATCTAACTTTTATTTAATAAAGATTTTATTTAAAAATAAGTTTTATATTATCCCACGCTCCTAACATTTGTCATTGTTGTGGATTAACGATTCTTCGATTCGAATCCGTGAACCTTTGCTCCCACAAAAGGAAACAAATAATTATCTACTACGAATGTAAGTGTGTCTGTATCTTAGCAATGCAAGAATTTACTACATATTAACGAAACGGACTATTTCGTTGCTGAAATATTAAAAGAGGTTCTGAAAAATTTTAAGCCTACTTTCAGGATAACCTTACGTTAATCGTATAAATACAAGTCTCTTTTATTGTTAAATTATGTAATTTAAAATTTACTGTTAAAAAATGGAGAATTTTCCCTTTTTAAAAAAAAAAAAAAAAAAAAAAAAAAAGAAACCTTTATTCTATTTAAGTTGTCTAAATCCAATTAATCCTAACAAAACGTGCTCAAATTAGCGGATTAACTAAAAGGAATAATAGTCATTGTTTAACATATAGAAATCCATTGTTTAAGTTCTCACGCTTTTCTAGGGCAATTTTTGCAGCTTGTGCTACTTTCTTGACAAGGAAAAATAAATAAATAAATAAATAAATAAATAAATAAGTAAGTAAATATAAAAGCACGATGATTTCTTATCCTCAAATATACATGTCGTGTGTCAAGAAGATTCTTCAAAAGCTATTAAGATGAATACACACGAACAGATTTGATGAACCTTAGTTTTCTAGTAATCTATATTACTAAAATCTTTTATTTCTCTGTCTGTCTGTGTGTCTGTCTGTCCGGCGCAATTTTCTGTGAGAATGGAAAATAGAAATAATTTTTACAATGAAACATCCGCGACAGGAATCGAACCTGCAACCTTCTGATCCGAAGTCAGATGTCTGAGCCATTAGACCACAAGGCCTACATTCTAATCTATAATATATATAATATATATGATTTACACGCTGATTCTAAAAGCAGTCGTAGATTGAGAGAATATAGACATCAAAAATTAAATTAAAAAAAAAAAAAAACCTTTTAGTTTTAGTTTTCTTGATGTAATTTATGTGTGTGTGTGTGTGTATGTTTTTTAATAAATAAAAAGTTGTTTTCCGTTACATAAGCGAGGCTTCCGGAGCGAAGCGACGGGTAGCCGACTAGTTACATTAAATACCGATCATTTTTAAGTTTCATTAAGATTAGAAACACACAGTTTAGTTTCTCCAAAGATCCACGGAACAAATAAGAAAGTTAAAATCATCTCTTATCTTTAAATATAAGAATCAAGTTCAAGAAGATCTTCAGGATGGTTCAAAAGTTATGAGAAAAGAGGGAGGGAGGGAGTTCTGATTTATGATGAGAAATTAGGAGAAAGAAAAATGATTTAGAGTTTAGCCTAAATCCCAGAAAGAGAGATATTCACAATAAAATACCATTCCGTCTTTACTCGTTTCATTGCAACATTTGAAGAATTCATGCAATGCAATTCGATGAACCAATGTTACTGAAGGGAGGGTGGTTTTTTTTTTTTTTTTAATATTATTACTATTACGTGGATTTTTTTTCACTGTTCCTAAATTTTTTTCCATGACACTTCCTCAGCCTCCCCCCCCCTTTCTTCATTAGATTAAAAACAAAATTGCCTTTAGATGTGAAGATTTTTTTCCCCCCTCTTTAGGTAAATTCTAATTCACTGCTAGTTCCTATTGCTTGTATAGTTCTTATCGAAGCGAAGACTGTACAACTGAATTCTTTATAGTGATAGAAAATCTCTACATCTAAAAAGCAGATGATAAGAATTTTGAAACGAGACCAAATAAAATGATTTAAAAGTTTTCATAGGTAAAATTAGGTTTTCAACTGACAAATTTTTCTTCTTTCTTGCCATCATTCCGTTGGTCAAAAGAACCATCCTATATTTCCTTTCTCTGATGCGTAATTGCACCCAGCACAGGTTGTGGGTTACGGGAATGCGATGGGATCTAATCATAGACGTTCAACCAAAACCAACATCGTATCATTTTCATGTGGGGATGGGGGAACAAAGTTATCCCAACCAAAAAAGAAAAAGGATACAAAATCCTATTTTTTTTTCCATTTTCGGATGCAATCGGGAGTTACAACACCTGCCAAACCCCCTCCCCTCTAGGTCTTCGAGATTAATCTCTCCTTTCAACAAGGAATGTAAGAAAAGAAATTATTCTAAATCTTTCGATTATTTTTGTTAACAATTTTGATTTCATACATCCCCCCCCCTAATCTTCATAATTTTTTTAAAGAGGTTTCCAAATTATCTCATTTTAAAAAAATCCTTTTTTTTTCCGTTTTCTTTCGAAAGCAATAATTGTCAGCATTTCTTATAAAATGATTAATATCAGTTCCATATTAACACACTAATGGAATAAGAATTATTAAATGAAAACTTAAAAATCCATTTGGAGACGAAAACTTCAGAAATTTTTATTCAATAAACTATTTATATGTTATAATTACAAAAAGCGTACTGTAGTCATTAAACCATTTTAACCAACTCGTTAGAAATTTCATGATTTGGTTAATAATTAATACTTTCCTGAGAAAAAAAAAAGTTACTATTTTTGAAATGTATTTGTAATGTATTTTTCGTGTATTTTTTTTTTTCTATCTTTAGTCTCTTTTGTAATACTATTTTTTTTTAATGTAATTAATAAAACAGGAAATTCTAAAGAATAAGGATTGAATTACTGTTAAATAATTATTAAAAAGAAAAATAAGACTAATTTTTTTTTAAACAAACTCGACAATTTGAAATAATTTCGCACAAAAAGAACGATCTATTTCTTAATTCAGTCCTCAAAAGCTACCGACTGACTTCAAGCAATTCTGTCTCTATTTTTTATATTTGTTCCGATATTAGTTTTAATATTGATATAAAATTAGTTCTTAGTTAGGTTAACAAAATCCATAATAATCAATGCTTTTATAATTATCTTTAGTGACATCTTCTATTTCGTTTGTATGGAAATGATAGATTCAATCCATTCATTACAAAACTAACAAATATAGGCTACGTCTCATTGAAAATTACTGAGATTTCTCAAAAGATTCAATCAATTTTACAAAATTGTGAGGATATGATGACAAAGTAAAAACATCAGATTAGAAGCAATCAATTGAAAGATAGTAACTGCGTAGGAGTTACTTATTAATTTAGTCACTTTTTCAATGAATAAAGAATTTATTAAAAATTCAGACCTAGTGTCTACATCTCAAAACAGCTATTTCACGGTAAATGCCGATCATCAGTTGAGAGTCGACACTGGTTACTTACTGGTTACTTACAGTAACTACTCTCAACTGATGATCGGCATTTACCGTGAAACAGCTGTTTTGGGATCACTTGTAGACACAGAGTCTGAACTTTTAATGTGTTTATTTTATTTTAGGCGCTTTTTTGATTAATTAATGCGCATAGATAATTCATTGAGGCCAGTGGAGACTGGCACATGAATTTCCTTATTTTATTTTTTATGTGTATTTCTTGTTTTCAGTTTAGACTAGGAGGTTCCATTCTTTTTTCGTACTTTCACTTATAGTAACCTCCGTATTAAGGCTTGGTTGTTTACAGGTGACCTCTCTCAACTGATTTTACCTCGTCAAAATTTCAAAACTTCTTAAAATCACATTGATCGTCGATTAATCAAAAACTATTAACAACTACTTGGATTATTAAAATCTTAGAATACTTTTGGTAGGATGAATGCACAGGATCTGTTTCTTAAAAACAAAATAAAAGCAAATAATAAAAAAGTCGATTTGGCTAAAATTATATATTTTTAATGAATGGGATTAATTTTATCAGGTTGAAATTGAAAGGGAAAAAAAATATCTACTTTGTTTTCTGACAACACTAAAATAAACTATGTAATCTTTTTGCTTCTTCTTACGTTAGGCCTATTTGATTAGTAACGAGAATGATTCTGAAGAATTAAAATGAGAACAAACAGTATTAAAGAAATCCTAGTCTTACTATTATTGGAATTGGATTAATAATAATGTGTTCATTTCTTAGCGTGAAGGTGGTGGTTTTCTTTTCATCTTGACAAGGAACTTTCTCAGGTGAAGAAGAAGGAAGACGAATGGGGGGAATGTCAAGGGCATAACGGGAATCAGCTCTGGTTCTCGGGAGAATGTCACAAGAAAAAACGGTTTTTCCAATACGAATAAATTAAGAGACACAGGAAGGAGAAACATTACAACTGTCTGGGAATTTATGCACTTACGAAATAAAATGACAACTATTTGTATTGAGTGATGATGTTTCCCATTGACTTTGAATTCAAGGCTGAAACTTAATATTTCGAAACACCGCAATTTGCAACAAACCTTTACACTTGAAGACCGATTCGAAGCATTTTTGTTTTTTTTTACATGTAATAGTTTTGTCATTAAGTTCTAAACAGAAATAGGAGTGGTTTTCTGTGCTCCGGGGCAATTATTCTTCATCATTTCTTCTATTTATCTTCGTATTCTTCTTCGATCATTGGGTCCGTTTGTTCAACGAAAAAATAATGCAGCAGCTTTGTTGTTTTTTTCTTCTTTTCTTTACGTTTTTCTGTGGGAAGTAATTGTAGGTAAAAATCGGTGTGAACCAGGTGAAGACGTGGCCTTAATCATGTTTACAAGTCTTACTAAAAAATAATAAATAAAATGGGTAGGAATTTTTTTTTTTTTCTGAAGAATGGCTGAAATTAAGTGAAGAAAAACAAAATAAAAACCCAAAAATACTAAAAGTTTCGTTTACTTCGTTTGGAGCACAGTCTTATAAACTGTTCATTTCTCATTGTAACGAGACGTTTTTCCAATTGTAGTTCATCATTTGACTCCTGGAATTCGGTCTCTGTTAAAGCAAGCGATAAACAGTGGAAAAACTGAAAACAACCAAATCACCTGAGCGTGAGACGGATCCAAATAAACAAAAAACAGCAATAGCTCTTCTGAAACCTCACATGCAACTCTCACATACTACTTAGAATTTTATTGAATCAAGTTTTTAAGTCTTGAATTTCTTTATATTTTTAGTATTTTCCAAGGCTAAAAAAAAAAAAAAAATCCTCCGATTTCCTCCATTTGTATTTACTAAAAGTATAAAAGGCAATTTCACTTTGATATTTCCTGCCGTTGTATGACCATATTCTCTGCCATTTGTCTAAAACCAATCGATTTATGTTTGTGGCTCGATTCTTCCATTTCTTCTTACTCTAAACGTTGCTTTTTTTTCTTTTGCAGCTGTTATCAGTTCCTTAATATCAGTTCTCTATTGACTTAAGATATCTTATCATTCAATAACAATTCATTTAAATTCAAAGACTACTCAAGTAAAGCGGAGAGATTTGTTGCATTTCTTTTGTTTATTTTTCCTAAACTGAAAGGTTTTTTTCATTCATTATTCTAGAACTAGAGACATTCGTCTCACGGCTTTCTAAGCTCTCAAACACAAAATCATTTTGTTTTTTTCATGGAAAATTTTAATACAGAAAACTGAAAGTCAAATACTGAAATCATAAGTAAGTAAATAAAGTTCTACGATAATGGGAACTTTGAGTCAAGCTGAGACTCTAGAACAGCTGTTTCGAGGTTATCTGGCTCTCATGAATATATACTATTCTATTTTAATCTAAAAGTATTAAAATTCTCTAGATTCACGCAATGGAAAGCACAGTCTTAAAGCACCACAAAAGAGGTTTCGCGGTTTCAAATGGTAAAGGAATTTACCTTTGAAAGGTTGAAATGAATTCTTTGCTTGTTGGGTAGTCCCGGCTGAAAAGAGCCTAATAAGCTCGAAACAGCTGTCCCAGGGTCTCGGCTCGATTCACAACGCTTCCTTATGGCATTTTATTACAATTTTTTTTCCTTTCTTTTTGCCCATTATTTTTTTTTAATGTTTTTTATGTCTTAAAATATTATTTTTTTTTTCTTCTTTGTGGTTAAATACCATTTGTGGTGAGCGTTTAGCTGCTCAAGGATTTGTTTTTCCACAATTTGTTGTTTTTATTTTCTTGACTTGTGAGAGGTCACTTGTTTGATTAAAAGTAATTACTTCTTCCTAATCATAAACTCATGGTGGAAAGGAAAAAAAAAATTAATCCAAATTTATTTTTAAATTCTGAAATATAAAAATTTCTGTTTTAGTTTTCTTGATTTTTGTTTTGTTTATTGAATACTTAAAAATTCTAAAAGAATTAGCTTTCAAATATTTCAGTTTTTTTTTTTGTTTTTTTTTTCACCAATTACTTTCCTATCAACAATAATTTTTGATAAAACTTTTTATTTTTGAAAGCTAAAATCCTATAATTATATTAATAATGAAATAAAGTATTATAATTTGTGGTGTATTAAATATAAGATATTATTATTAACAAAATTCATTTATAGTTAATTTCTCTCATTAATAAATTTATTAAAAAGTGAAAATTTGTTTTAAAATTCACTGTATTTAAATTCAAATAAAATAAAACTGAATTTTCGCTCTTGCAAAATGTTGAAAATGTGATTTGACATTCAAATATTTCGTAGCATTGTTATACGTATTTAACTTTATATGAATGAATTCATTCCTAGATATGAATTCATTTCATTTTACTCAAATACTTTCAATCTGTATTTCTTTCGCTTCAAAATATCCGCTTTCAAATGTTTTAATTTCTTTAAAGATACAGGGTTCTAAATGTTGTAAACTTCTTCAACTCTATCCGATTCCTTTGCATCCGCCATCTTTCGTTGCATTGCATTTAATCTTTGTGATCAACAATAGAATTATCTGCAAAGTGAATCGACAACAATAGAGCAAAAATATGTCAAAAATATTTTTATCTAAGGCTGATAGCAGCAGTGAAAGAAAAACCAGTTCTATAATCGAAGAAAAATATTGTATAATTCTACCTACAACAATAAGAAGAAAAAAATTAAATAAGTGAAAATAATCGTAAGACTTAATATCTGTAACTGCAGGATGAGTAGTATTTTAAGCGGATAAATAACTTTAATAATTTCCTTCCAAAAGAGATAAGCGTGTCATTAATGTTTGCTTCATTTTTTTTAATAATGAAGATGTCCCAATGAATTCCTATATGAAAGGCTTCTGACCGTAAGAACAAGGCTTATCTCTGACCTGTTCTTATCTTACAACGCTTTGATAATGTGACTGCACTGGCGGGAAAAATCCCAACCTGTTGGTTTCATTCATATTGAGGGTTTTTTTTGTTTGATCTTTGGAAGGCACGAAGTGAGACGGACGCCAACCTACTATTAGAATGACTCACTCGTCCTCTCAGAACAGGCTCAAGTTTAACCCATCTGATTCTTTGTCTTCTCGGAATACAAAAGATTTCATAAAATATCTAATAAATTCAGTAATAAATTATTCGTTAAAAGAGACGTTTGGAATATTATTTTTGTTTTAGGAACATAAGAAAAAAAAAAACACTCAAGAATTTCCTGCGAATTAAAAAATTTTGAAATTTGAAAAGATTCTTTCAGATCAAGAGAAAAACCAATAGGACGTGAATATCCTTCTCTTTTCTAGAAACTTAATTTTGCTATTTAATTTCATAACGATACTTCATAAAATACCTGTAATATCAATATTTTATAGCAACATGTTTTTTGGCATGTACTAAATGTGCATATTTAATATTAGTAAATGAACATGAATTACAGATTATATTAGTTAATAATTTACTTACTACTAGCATTATATATTGCTAAAAATATTTAAACGCCAAATATTGTTTATTTATTGAATAATTCTATTATTGATACCATTACTCTAACTTTTCCTTAATCATTCACTAATTGTATAATTAAATATTATTATTATTAATATACAGGATTTTAATTTTTTTATTATATTTATTAATGGCCAAGAAAAATTAAAACATTTGCTTCTTTTTAAATTTGTGACAACATTCATTTTAATAAGAGTAAATCAGATTTAGTTAAATAAATAAATTGTAATTTAAACCTATTATTCTGTAATTGTAGAAAACTAAATGTTTGTATTTAATCTGATTAATTATTATCTGAACTTTAATATTTTGTCTTAACTATGTTAGGTTCAAATTTTTAATTTTGGCAAAAGAATTAAATGAATAATTAAATGAAGGATTTATAAATATTTCGAAAGTCGCTGACTGAAGCTCAGAAAAACAAATTTATAAATACACAATCCAACTTAAAAAAAAAAAATTAAAACAACGTTTTCAAAAACTCATTTTGTCAAATGAAATTAATGTAGAAATAAGATTTCAATTCTACAAAAGTAGAATTTGTTAACTAAAAAAATATCCCCAAGGTAAGAATTAAATTAATGTTTCAAATAGATAGTGGACAATCTGAATTTAGTAATTGTGTCAACTAATAAAATAAAATAAAAACCATTTAATTTTTGTGACAAAAAGCGCAATAATTCCAAAACCAGTTCAGATCTTTAATTAGAAAAAAAAAAATGCAACTAACTCTTTTAAACTTCGTGTTTTTCTGTTTGTATCCAAAACTTAGAACTGTCTAAAACTTTGGTTTTCTTTGTGTTCTAACGCGTTTTTCTAATGTTTACTGAAGTATATTATTAACGATAGACCAACCAAATCCCATTGGTAGAAATGCTACCAGAGTTAAAATAAGAAGATTAATGTAATCAGACATTCTTCAGTAACTTAAGAAAGGAAAAAAATAAATATTTTATTTTAAAATTTCAAAATCACAATTTTAAAAGATATTTTACCGAATTATTTATTTAATTATTGATTAAGTCTTGCATAAGTAAAATATTTATACTTAAAATCATTTTTACGTTTTCCCCCATTTCCATTAAGATTTATTATTGTTTGAAAAATTTCTTTACTACACTTCTTTCAAACCAAAAATGTGTGTTTCTTGAATTTTATTTAACTTGAATTTCATTAATTATTATTGACACACACAAAATATCTATCATATTTAATTTTCATAATTTTCTTTCTTTATGATTTTTTTTTTTACTCAACATTTAACAATTTTTTCCTTTTAATTTAACTTCAAAACAAGCGGAATTAATTAAATTTAAAAATATCCTCCGACTTATTATATTTAGGAAAAACAAATGAAATTACTGGAACGATTAAATTAATATTTTACAACATAACTTTGTTTCATTCTTAATGGCAGGTCCCAATAACCATAATATTAATAGTAATAATTCATAAAACCTCTTCTTCCTTAATCACATTATTTAATACTCAATATTTCGAATCCTTTAGCAGGAATCTTCTTCTCGGAGACTACAGAAAATGTAGAGAAATAAAAATTTTCTCTCACATTTAAAAATTAGAATTTCTAATCATGAACAATCATGGTACAATCTTTCTTGAATAACAATTACGGCCTTTCTAAACAAACATGGTACAATCTTTCTTGAATAACATTAACAAACAAAGTAAATTCATCCTACATACAGCAAACTCAGGCTTTCTTCTTTCTTTCTTGTATGAATTATTACTATTTATATAAGAAGATGAATTTTGGATTTGCATTAACCATAATATTACTTTTTACTATTGAAATATCGTTTAGTCTCTGTATGTTTTTTTCAGAAATTATTATTAAATGTTTCAAGTAATTATATTAAAATTACTTACTACAATTTATTAAAAATTAATAAAGTATTATTAAATCTTGTGGATCTTTGGATATCAAAAGAAGACTTAAAATAATTATAAAGATTTAAAGGCATAAAAAAAAGTTTAATTTAACTTTAATTCCTCCCTCCCCCCTCTAAGGTCAGATAAATCCTTAAATTTTAAATCTTTGTTCTTTCACAAAAGAGAAAATAAAAATTACTTGTGCTTTTAAGAATCATAGATGATCATCAGTTTTTAAAGACAAATGTAGATCTTATTCATTATGAATTATATATAGTTAGAATATACAGTAAATTTATAACAAATATTAAAGTGTCTTGCACAGACACTTAAAATTAATCTGCAAATACTAAAATCTAACTAGTCGTAGTTAATATAATTTAAAAAGCGTTAAAATAAAGCTTTTAAAAACTGGATCAATTAAGAGGATTCACAATGTTTGATTGTTACAGTAACACAGCTCAAAACAATCTACAATTTAAGAGGATCCAAATAATAAGAATAAATACCAAATGTCAATAAATAATTAGCAAAAAAAAAATGATTTTAATTATCAATACTTACTTAGTGTATATTAATAATGACTTAGTGACAGTATACATTCTATCCTAATTGATAAATACCCAACAAAAAAAAAAAAAAAATTAAAAACACATAGTGGAGAAGTCTTTTATCAAATTCAAGTATATTTAGTAAATAGAGAAAAATCTCAACTGGACAGTGAATTATTAAGGACGTTAAATCCAGTCTATTTTACACACTGAACTTTTTGAACGATTACTAGAATCTACCTTCTTTTTTATTTTCCATGAGGTTCCAACTGTAAGATAATTTATAAGTAACTCTTTCCACTATTTATTTGCAATCCAGTTTAAAATAAAACCTATTTATTCAATGTAACATTTTCTTCGTTTGGGCAAAAGCTATAATTGCTTTATTAAAACAGTTGTCCTGAATTAAAGTTGACTCTGAATTCAGCTCCTTCCTAAATGAACAAAAAGATCACTTACACATAAGGAAGATATAAATAGCATCGCAGTCAACAAATTGCCTTTATTCTACTTCTACCAAAATAAATATTTAAAGGGAGAGGCTCTTTAGTTTTTATTATGTTTATTAAAATTTATAAATCCTCCTCTTTGAACTGATATTTTTTTCTTTCATTAAAACGTCATTAAAGGAATCTTCCATAATTTCATGTTATTTTGTTTTAAGTACTTGGTACTTATCCCCTCATGTATTTTTCAAATATTCATTATACTCAATTAACACTCTCTTCCCCTTCATAAATATTAAAACCTATTTGTCATATTTTAAATAAATTTCCTTCAGGCGATTGAATTAAAAAAACAAAACCTCACATTTCAATAATTCCCCACGCTTTTGTTTAATTGAATACAAAAATTCTGACAACAGACTTAACGTTTCTGTAAGATGGATTTTTAAAAAAAGGCTTTTTTTAAAAATTCAAGAGTAGAAATTTCTAAGCAAACTATAGCTAATAAGAACTACAATGTGTCAATATTAAAATAACCCGTTCTATTTATTATTCATAGAAAATTAGAAATGGAAATTAATTGTAAAAACACATATTTCCATTTTTTTTTTCTGGTTAAAAGAACTTCCATCAACAAAAATGGGAAGTCTGAGTTTTGTTTTTTTTCTTCTTCACGTAAGCTGATAGTTTCAAGAAAAAGGGTTGGAATGTAAATTACTAGTGGGAGTTATTGACCCTAGCGTTCTCTGTTGCGAGACGAAGGTGACATTGGTATAAGAACAAAGTAAATTCAAGCCAAAGAAGACATTGAAAAAGGAATTCAACGTTAACTAATAAACCCTGTTACATAAGAAAGGCTTAATCCCAAAACAAAAGAACCTCATAGAAGAAATTACGTGGAGACACTAAAGTACCCAGGAACTGTCAATGGGGATCCATCTAACCCTAAAGACAATACGTGGGTGGATCAATCAACTTTATAGTTATGAACACTTTTAAATAACATTTAATTACAATTTCAAATTTTTATTTTCTTAATGGAGTAAAGGTCTTCGTGATAAATGCACTTAACATTAAAAATAAAATTTCAAAACTTTTCTAAATCTTTTAAATTTTCTAATTCAAATTAAAAAAAAAAAAAAAACTTATTGAAAACCAATTAGAAAGTTACTGCCAAAGGAGTAACAAAGAAATCCAATTTAAAACTGCTAAGAATTTAGTATTTTCAAATATGATGTAATATTTTAAATTTTACTAGGTTATTAGTCATTTAAAAAAATTGCAAGTGTATTTTATAAAAATTATATTTTGTTTTATTACATATTTCTAAAATCTTATTTTCACTGTGTTTTCATTATAAACAAGTTAACTAAAAATTAAAAATTTTTCACATAATATAGAAATTAATCTATATCTCTCTATCCCTTAACATTCTGGATTAGCAATAGAATTTTCTAAATAGTAGTAATTATTATTATTGTTATTATTAATGAAAATTGTTTTCATAAAATAATTTTGAAGAGTCATATTTTCATTAATGTTAAATATTATTCCTTATCTGCAATATTTTGCTTAAAGCCACAATTCAGAGTGTATTTGGTATCCTTCACTATAGAAATCACAAAGTATTTTTTACATTTTACGGGTTTAGGAATATATTGAGCAAACAATTTTACAACAGCGCCACCACTGAGTGCGAAGTTGAATTAATAATTCCACCTAAGATGGAAGTCACGTGATAAAGTAGAACTTGATTCACTGACTGGAACTTAATAGTGATTTTTGCAGAGCATTCACAGTTAAAATTTCCTTTTAAAATATAAAAGGAAGTAAACAAGCACAGAGCAGATGAAAGATCACATATAAGTCACCATGACCATGGACTGTCGTTTTGGTGGCTGTATCTCTACTGTTTCACCTGAGTAGATAGATTTGATCGTTCCATCTGCATCTCTCATATCCATTGTTCCATCGGGGTACAGAATGGCCATTCCGCACTGGGTATCCATTGTCATCAGGGACCCACTTTTGTCCACGATTCGTATCGTTCCATCTGCATCGCGTTGGTGGATTGTTCCATCGGGAAACGTAACACTCATCAATCCGTTGGTGTCCATAGATTCCACGTGCCCGTCGCTGTGGTACACCTTAATGGTACCATCTACTTCGTACACCTCCATCGTTCCGTTAGGATACTGTTTCCTCACTGTTCCATCCATAGATTTGCTCTCCACTGTTCCATCTGCCAGCTGCACTCGGATTGTTCCATCTGCGTCCACATTCGTTGCACATTCGATGGATTTCAATTCCATTTTCTCTCTTGATGGCGATCGTTTGAAGGTTTCGAACGCAGGTGTCTGTCTTTGCATCACTGCCTTTGCTTCTGGCGGTTTTGTTGCGATTTCAACCACAGTCCCTTCTTTACTCAAATCTTTGTCGGAGAAGATCTGACTCCATCTCAGCGGTTGTTGGCCGTCGGACCGTCTTGTCTCTTGAGAAGTTTTACTTCTCCATTTTCTCTTTATTCCATCTACACTATCTTCGTCCATTGTATCCCTACGCATGTCCACTGTTTCCGATAATGGCAGACCTCCAATTTCGGTGTCCAATTCACAACTATCTTTGGATTTCTCTGCTTTTACACTTAAAGCAGAGACTTCCGAGTTTTCCTTCTCATTCTGCTGTAACGTATTAGTTTCTTTACTTAAGGCAGCCATACTTTCATTAGTTAGAAATACATCATCGTCGTTATCATCAGCGATAACTTCGTCACTGTTTTGAGTCATTTCCTGTTGTCTCATCTCGTGTCTAATTGTCTTCTCGTAGCTGACCGAGTTACTGACGATTTCTGCTTCTTGACTGATACTGGTGTTCACAGAATTGACAGTAAAACAATCTTTTAACTCCAATGTCCGAGAATTATCTTTACTAATGGAGACTTCTGGTTTAAGTTCACCTTTAATTATTTCCGTTTGCTGCTCGGGTTCTTTTGTAGCATCTATTGAACCATGAGCAACCGATGCTTCGCATTTGCTGTCAGTCTTCACCGTTTTCGAAAGTACCGTTTCCTTTGATTCCAATGAAGTTGTGGTTTGCGTTGTTTTTATTAGTTTTTGTAGTTCACTAACTAATTCAATCGCCTTCATTTCATGTTGTTCTTTAATCCTAACAGGTTCTTTGCTGCTAGCAAAGGAGTCTTTGAAAAATTCTTCCAATGTTTTCATCTGTTCAGTTCCTTGGTGACGATTTTCTTTATGTATTTCATTAGAAGAAATCGTTCCAGATTTTTTTTCTGAGTCACTTTCCGTATCATTAAGTAAGATATTTTCCCCCTTTGTTATTTCAGTCGTTTGAAAGGCTTGTTGCATTGGTTTTTCTGCGAAATCAACTTGAGATTTCAGAACTTGAGATGCAGAAATACGGTTACCATCTTCAATCTTCTTTGGAACGCTTTCATTCAATGAATTTCCTGGCGTTGAACCATCACTTCCTTTGGCATCATTGTTGATGACGTCAGCGTCTTTCACGTGAGCTGCCACATCCCAAAACATTTCGATCGATTTATTGTTGGAACTTTTCTCTTCCTTCTTTTCATCCGAGTCCTCCTCATCTAACGTCGAGGAATCTTCATCCCCTTCCGTCTCCGTCTCCTCTTCCTCCGAATCTTCCTCACCATCCGACTTTTCTTCCGGTTCGTCAGTGCTTCCGACGCTGTCTCTGAAAACCGGAATCTCCACAGTTTCGATTTTACCGAAGCTGACCCTCTTCTGAGCGCGCAGTGGCGTGAAATCCTCAGGAAACGATGTGTCGAAAGGAGGGGGACTGATGATGGAAGGACTTCTTTCCCCTGGACTGCCTCGGACGGATTCGTCGAGCGGGAAAATGAACAATTCGTTTTGGATCTGAGCGCATTTGACGATCACCTTTTGAATTGACGAGTTATACACTTTGCCGACCACTTCGAATACAATCCACGGCCATAGAATTACCTCGTCTTCGTCGGGTCGCATCGAATAGGAGGAAATGCCTTTTGCCATTAGGTAGCCAGGACTCAGAATTTCGATGACACTGCCCGTGTTGGCGCATTCTTTCGCTAGTGCAGCCTTTGGAGACGCCGACACGAACTGTCGAAAAGAGAGGAACGTCCCTATCTTGACGATTCTGAGAGGGCTGTGGAAAGCGGCACCGACTCCTCGGTAAAGCCGCACGTTGCCACCGAGTTTGGTGCTGCTGCGAACTAGACGAGACGCTCTGATGAGGAGGAAGCACCAGGCCTTGTAGGGAAACGACTCCACGGTCTCTTTGACCGTCGTCAGACGTCCGAACTGCCGGTTGAGGTCCTCGAAGGCCGGAGGTTCGTCGATCGTGTAGCAGATGATAGCGACGTGACATTGTTTCTCCCAATCGTCCGATCCAGAAACTAAACCCAGTTCCACGTACCTCTTCTCGGCTAAATCCCAGGCGGTGTCGAAAACCTCGTTCCTTCGTCTTTCCTCCTTAAGCAAAGCAATCACGTCATCGATGGTGTTGTGGTAAGCGCCCTCCACCAGAGCACGGTACACATCGCGAACATCGTGGCACAACTTGTGGGTCGGGAGGAGGGAGAGTTGATCGGTGTCGGCGAACCGACGGTGGTTAGGAGCCATCAAACCAACGCGAACTGGCTTCGTAAAACACTGAGACAGAATATCATGGTGCGAATTCGCTCAGCAGCGGAGATAACTGCACGGGCTGTTTACACAATTGCTATCTTGGTAGACTTTGATCAATCGGCCGCTTTATAGTAAGCGCTTGCTGGGCGAGGCAAATTCACTTGGTTTTCGGAACTTGCATAACGCCCACGCGATCAATGATAAACCGCTACTGAGTTACGATAAGAAAGGACAAGGTTCCAACAAATTGTTTATTTTTTTTAATACGTAAAATAGAACTGTTATTGAAAAATGACATTTAATTATTAATAAGATTAGTTGCCGAGAAGCTTTTTATTCCAAGTTTTGAAATCATAAAAAACGTAAATATACTTTTATTAACTGTTTTGGGTTTTTTTTTTTATTGCGATTTCAAAATGAATTTCCAACGATAAAACATAGTTTAACATAGTGTTTTATTAATTATACAAATGGAAATAAAAATAGAGAGAACGAGGAAAAATAAAGAAAAGCGGTAATTCTACATTTTAGGTTTTTCCAACTATTATAAATTAGGCCTAAACTGGATTATCTGACTACCATCGTATGTTTTATTTAAATAAATGTGCGTTATTTATAGAAGTCAGTCTAAATAATAAACACGGGTCTATGGCAGCTCTTAAACATCTAAGAAATAGAATTGTTCCAATTCACTATTTGTCATTTTATAATAAAAGTTGTGAAAGAAAGGAAAGTTTTTATTAATGGAATTAGTTTTAATAGGAGACTATATTGCAAGGATTGTAGGAAATCGAACAAACAGTATATAACAAAATGCACTTTGAGCACAAGTTCTATTACTAGTTCGCCATCTCCTTCTATTTCACTCTGAACAATTATTTTCTCCATTTCTTAACTTACAAGAGCTATGGGTTTTAAACATCTCAGATCATTTACGACGTCTCTTTAGCTGCGATTATAAAAAGATATGAAGTAGAATTTACAAAATAAAGACTGACGAATTACTTGCAAGTCAAAGCCTTAAGAAAGGAGCATTAAACACCCATAGGTTTATTTCATTTAGAGTCAAAAAATGTTTTAAAAAATGGTCAGATTATAAAGTAAAGGAATACATTGATACTGAATCCATGGAAGAAATTGTCATAATATCTCAAGCAAAAACAAAAAACACTTCTTTTTATATACATGATATATGTATATATACTGGTAAATATATTTGTTTGTATTTAATGAATTCAATCCCTGTGAGACTTGGAGTTGCCAATCTTGGTAACATTCATCATTACATCCACAAGATTGAGACACTGTAGGAGGCAGAGTATGGGACCAGATCCTTTCCGCTTCATACTCTTTTAAAAACTTATCCAAAAACAAAAACAAAAAAAATTCGACATTAGAAAAAAAAAAAAAAATCTCGAATGAATAAAGCATTTAATTTTCCCGGGCAACGCCGGATAATAAGGCTAGTTTTATGCAAGTGGTAGATTTCATTCATCATACATATTTGTCCGTTTCAATTCTTTTATCAAATTTAAATAGAAATAATCAGGTAAATAATAAGATATTTTAAAGTGTATAAAAAAAAAAAATATTAAAAAAAAAAAGTTGCGGGAATTCATGTAGTGCAAAAGAAAACTGAAAATAGGCTCGTATTAAATTCACTAGTAAATAGGTACAACTGTTTTACGCTTTGAGGTGATCGAATTTTATTTTACAATTAATATCAACATTGAAATCTTTCTTAAATCATAGATTTGAATTTGGAAAGTTATCAAACCCGTAATTTTCTTTGAAAGTTTATTTATTTACTATTCCATGTTTGTAAGTTTATCCTTTCTAAGCCACTTCTAACAAGATTCTTGTAAATTGTTTACATTACAAGCAAAATAAATAAAATATAAAATGCTGAATGGCACTAATTCTCATTTCAGAAAAGTTCATCAAATGTCGCTTTTAAAGATGTTTTACTTCTCACATAATAAGAAATATGAAAACAAAAACAACAAAAAATTAATATACATGTCCTTTTCCATAAAATTAAAATTTCCAAATTTTTATAATAAAAGCAAAATATCTTAAAAATACAGTGTTATCTTATTCGCATAGAAACTTATCTAGAATTGTTCAAATAAATAAAGAATTGATAACAGAAACAGTTGTGATTTCGTTTCAATCGCCCATTTGATAAAAAAAAAAAAAAAAAAAAAAAAAAAAACCTTGACATGAGGACTGACTACGTGTTTTATTGTCTTGATAAAAATGCAAATAAAGAATAGTAATCTACATTAA
>JAFIDM010014012.1:7778674-7792040 GCA_023159025.1 Thereuonema tuberculata
AGCTATGATTTTAGACTTACACTAAAACAAATATTTCCAACAAATACTTCCAAAATGTGAAACTGGTGATTGAGAAAAGATTTTCATCCTTTATCCTCACCAGTCTTTCGGACATTGAAATGTATTAGGATGAGAAAGGGAAGAATGTATTTACAGGAGAATCATCAACTGAAGTCTTCAGATAGGGTTCAATGCAAGAATAGTATTGAGCAGATAAACCACTCGGGGATGGCTTCTGCATTTCAAAAGAGAAATGTCTCTGTACATAATAGGAGGGTCTGGTGATGGAGAGGATCAGCTGACGAAGGAACATAAAATAAAATTAAACCTCCTACCTAGTTAATTCCTGAATAACCATAACAGAAAAAAGCTACTAAAAGAAATGTTAACGAAATATTCTTGTCCTTGAAAGTAATTCCCCTCTTCAATAATTCATTCAGCGGTCGTACAACGTTTCAATGCCTTCCTGGAAGACAGTGCTGCTGTTGTTGCCTCTCGGCACGATTATTAAATCTGACACAGATACTAAAATCTGTGTTCTTTAAGGATCTCCTTCGGCTTGAAACAGGTGATAGTCACAGGGGTCTAAATCGGGAGAATATGCAGCGTGGGATAAAATGGTTGTTATTTGAGCGACGTATGATGCGACTGCAAATGATAGGTCAGCAAATGCATTGTGTTGCAGAATTCAAAAATTGTTGGAAGAAGTGAGACATCTCTTCCAAAACAGAGACAATTGAAGTTTTGACTTGTTTGGAAAGATTTTGTGCTTCAACTTGATCACAATTATTACCAACTTGACTAACATTTCCCCTCCTCCACTCACAGTTTTTCTTTTAGGATTGTTAAACCTTATCATTTTCATTCTGTCCTAGAGAATCCTTGAGGAAATTTGTCCCAAAGACTCCTGGCATTTCAATAAATCATCTGGCCAACACACATTTATTTTTAAAAACTTTTTAATCTTAGACTGAATATATAAAATAAAAATCAGACTAGTTTCGCCATGACTGTGTGTTGGCTAGATGATTTATTGAACTCAATAAGATTAACGTGTGTGAATTGACTCCTGGCATTCTTACACACGACTCATCCATCAGACAGATTAAGTTTGATTTTTCTTACGGTTGGAAATTAAGATAACTACGGAAGATATTCCAGGTTCTCGTCTGTGCCACTAGGTTTAATGAGAAGGACTTGTGGAATGCTAGCACAAGAACTGGATGTGATTATGGCATTCACTTTCTGAATAATGCTGTTGATGTAACCTTCAAGCCAACGACCTCTCTGTTGACATTTGTTAGTTAAGTTTTGTCAATCTCCTAAATAAAATTTCCAAAGGAATGGATCTGATGATGAAGGGATTGCGTTAAATGTGTTCATGATTGTTAATATCTTCCCAAGGAAAAATAGGGGAAGGGCGAAACAAAAGGAAGTGAATTGCTAAAGAAAGAAATTGACGAGGACTGAATGTGTGGATGATCCTGTATTGAAGATAGAAAAGGAATACTTAATTAATGTTCATGCTCTTGTTTGGGGATGTTTATTAATGAATTGTCGCCTCTATTATTTGGCGACTTTAAGTCTGTTGAAGACGAAATCTCTGTAGGTGAACCTGGAAGACCATTAAAGTGGGAGACGAATATGAAAGATTGTTGCTGCTCACATATTTACATAAGACTAATTACTGTTTCCAAATAAGTAACGAAAGAAAGGAGCATCATAATGTAGAATGAGAAAGAAACTCCTCTATCAACACTCATACTCGAAGGTTAATTGTGTTTCAGTTACTGTCTCCAGTTTACTGAGCATTCCTTAGAGGAATTCGATTCTACTTCTTACTATGACTCCATTAAGGTTTTTAGTGAGCTTTAGGTTTTGGGATTTTAGTGTTGACCCAAATATAGAAGAAATCCTCCATATCACACTCGTTCAATTTACCTTGGAAGACAAATGCCTACGAGTTCACATTAAAGGATTCCGTTGGAGTTCTTACTCGCTTACACCATCGAAAACTTGCTCTAGAAGAACGCCTTTGAATTGAGCGAAATTTGACTTTGTATTTTGGTCTTTCCTAATATCCAATAAAGATTTATTGGTGAAAGGAGACAAGGTTGATATTTTTACTTGGTGTGACATCCACGATTGCATCTGCTCCGAACAGGTGATTTTCTGTGAATTACAATCTTCCCGAATAGTTGAGTAAATACTAAAATTGATTCCACTGGATAACAAAGCAAAGGACTTTCAAATTCAAATTCCAATTTTGTGACTTTGTGGTTGTGTTGTTTTTTATCTATATTGATGCAGGGCAGCCATTGTCTAGTTAATTTAAAATGATACTAGAGAAACAGATAACAAATGATTAATTGCATACTTTCACAATTTCATCTTCTCACTTCGCTCTTACTGTTTCTTCAAGAATATTTTCCAGAACGCGATTTGGTCGCGGTACTACAGCATCGCCAGCTCCATTGAAATGGCCATCACGAAGTCCTGACCTCACGACGCCTAACAACTCACTGTGGAGAAATCATGAAGGTCTACGTGTTTGAACGTCGTTATGCTACAAACGAAGAATTGTTCAATGCAGTTGAGGACGCATTTCGAACCAACATATCGGACATACTCCAAAAAAATGTCAAGTAGAACGGAGGAGGCGTCTGAACTTGTGTGTACAGCATGATGGCGAACACACACACGCATTAGACACTTAATGTGTAAATATTTTCGTTTGAAGCTGTTTTTTATAATAATGAATCATCGACTTGTTTTTAAAATATTAAGTAGAATTTAAACAAAAATATAAAAACTGCTTTCGGCTAAAAAAAAAAAAATTAACGGAAAGGGCAAATTTGAAAATTGAAACCACTGGTTGACAGGTAACCCCTTGTATCGATTATTGTAAAAAATGTTTGCTAGAAATAAAAAAATCTAATAGTAGAGGGAAGGACATGTTTCTAATATAATATTTATAAAAAAATAAAATAATTACAAAAATGGCTGCATCACTTAGTAACAGTTTCAACAAAGAAATCTAGTGACAGTAGATGTCAAATAATATTGATTTAAATCACTGAGAATTCTATTTCAAGGACGTGAAGGGGATTTTTGAAATAATATTTTATCAACCAAAAATTGTTTTGAAAATTGTTAGTTTCAACAATCACTAGAGAAATGAATTTAGAACAATTCTAAGAAAATAAATATCCATTAGTTTCCAAACGGTTTTGTTTTTATCTTTTATTTTATACAGCAAATGGATAATGATTAGTAACCTTTGCTAATATGATACCATAATCCTTTTTAGTTTTGTATCCGTTTGCTATAATCAAGGCCAGTGTTTTTACCTTTTTTAGGCGCAGCTTTCGTAAAGATGCTTTTTCTTCCATTAAATCCAACCAATATTTCTGTTAATAAACGTGTTAGAATATATAAATGTTAATTTTCAGTTTCAATAGTTACAGAATATTTTACATGTCGATTTCTCCAGATGAGCGGCCATTTTAGTGAAGTGGGAAAGATGACAAAAAAAAAAAAAAAAAATCGTAAAACTTGGACATGATGCCTTTCTGCAGTTAGCGATTCATATATTATCTATTAAAATTGTGGCTAGGAACAAGACGCAACGTTTAATATTGAAAGGAAACACGTCCGCACAGTAGTATTGGCAGGGCAACGACTTCAATATTCTATTTACCGCAGAAGTGTATTAGGGTTTACTATGTTTTTTGTCTCTCCTGTGAAATTGGCAAAATTGGACTTGTTTCCTTTCTGCAGTTAGCGATTCATATAGGCTTTGTAGAAATATAAACTCTTCATTTTTTAATAAAATTATACATGTTTCAGAATTAATTATCTACGTACATTGATATAAGCCTAACTTTCGTGTAGATTGAGAACTTAGGTTATAAAGTTATGGATGACATGGACACATCCTGTGAAGTGCTGTTCTTGAAAATTGTTGTAAATTTCTTTATTCTTTTTTTTTTTTTTTTTATGCAAATGGGTTCATCGTGGAAAAATTTTATACCTTTTTTTATTTTGTTTGATAGGAAAAATCGAACTGCAATTCCTCGAAATCATAAGCATTATTTTAGTTATTGAGGGGTCACTGTCTCATCATAAATAAAAAATAAAAAAATAAAAAAACAAGAACAAAACGTGGAATCCAAATCCTTGGATATATTTGTCCATTTTGATGTCTCATTTTAAAAGAAATATTAGTTAACTATTTTTTGTTAAAGAAAACAATTTCTTGTTTTTCTGAACAGGAAGGCAGTTGACTGCGAGTGGGTTATCGGCGTGTTTCACCGTTGCGTGAAATCGTGCACGAACACAGAATATATCGTCTTTCTTCCGGGAAATTAAAGACATGGAATGTTAAAGAAGTCGTGATCTAATATTTTACGATGACTCATAAATGGCTTAAGAATTTTAACTCTTTTGATGTCTGTGAGACTTAAGAAAGGCATTTGTGTCCATTAAGTAACAGCGAATTAAGATGTCAGTGATTTCCAACAGCGGAATTCAGTTTGAAAAAAGATTACATAATAACCTTTTAACAGACATGAACAAAAATGTATAAAAGAAGCAGACGAGTCGGATAGATAATTTTTACGGGATTTTTTTTTTTTCCAAATCCAAATATATACAATAAAAATGGTTTTGTTTTTAAGAACCATGCGTTTATGAAGATCTTTAAGATGCTTTTGCTTAGGGTTGTACTGAAATTTCTCACGTACACTTACGTCTTTCGAAACGGTAAGTGCAAATGCTATGGGGTCATTCCACGTCAAATCAGCAAAAAATTTTGAAATTTCTCAGGTGACCCTCTCAGAAATGTTTACGGTTAGGACAATAATATTTGGCAGGCTTTCATATAAGGAGTGAAGGTACCTTTATGCCACATTTCATTAAAATCTGAGAAATAGCATTCGGAAGTAAGGTCTGCAACTCGTAACTTATCACAATTAAATGCTAAAGATGTTTTGGCGATTTCCAAAAAAAATTGAAACTATCAGAAGAGAAAATAAAACTTTTGTTCAAGCTTTTTTTTTTTAATTATTAAAACAACCCCAATCTTTGGGCCCTTATAACTAAAAGGTTAGAGGTCTTGGAAGAGTGGTGGCCAGTCGATGCGCTGAATTGTCTCAATCTTCAGATGTGTAGGTACTGCTTTCATTTGATGAGGGATGCATGAATTGCCTACAGCACCACGGAACAATCAAAGACTTTAAAACTTGACTCAGAAGCACTTCGTTGCATGTCATATAAAATATATTTTACAATAGTATTCATAGTAAGATATACCCCCCCCCTCCCGTAAAATATAATTTCATTGGTATTGATCAGAAATCTTAGTAGTGAAATTAATAATTGCGAACTTAGATATTAAAATATTAAAAATGTTCACGAAATTGTACTGCAACAGGCCATGTAGGTCCAGGGTGCGCGAGAGATTTAGGCTCCCAGTGATTCTCGACCAACGAAACTAGTTGGATGGTCAGACCAACGGCTCGCCTGCACTGGGATTAAGTAAATCATGATTTAGATTTAATTAGGTTGAAATGATTTTTTTCTGCATTACAATAATAGTCACGTTCATAACTGGACGAGAAAAGATTTCTTTAGCATTAAAATAGAGAAAAGAATGTTTTACTATAATTAGTTAACAAAACTACTTTGTGTTTAGCCGCAGCTGCTTTTGCGCCATAAAACATCAACCAACCAGCCAACCAACTACTTTGTGTCAAAAAGAGGGATTTAATATTTTGTGGTAAACAAAACGTTTTTTTTTATTTGTCAGAGCAGCAATCACTGAAAACAACAATTTTTTTAACA
Source organism: Thereuonema tuberculata (assembly GCA_023159025.1). Taxonomy (NCBI): domain Eukaryota; kingdom Metazoa; phylum Arthropoda; class Chilopoda; order Scutigeromorpha; family Scutigeridae; genus Thereuonema; species Thereuonema tuberculata. The sequence goes on from JAFIDM010014012.1 coordinate 7,784,519, forward strand.
TTTAAACATTCTGAGTGGTTTTTTTTTAAAGATACCAGGCAATAGCACTAAAGCTTATAGATCTCTTCTAACTATTTGTATCTTACGACCATTTTAGAAAATCGCCATTGCTTTCATGGAGAAATGTGAACATTTAAATATAAATGTACATGTACCTATAAGTACTGAAGAAATATACTTTTAATGGAAAATATGACAGTTACAAATTGTTGGGGAAAAATATTGAATTTTGAAACGTAATCATTTGTAATAGGACAGATTAGATAAGTGAAATCATTGAAAGTAGTATTAGTTTTGATTAAAGATTAATAAAAGCTAAAACTTGAATATGTTACAATTCAAACCAGAAATGTTGATTCTAATACACTGAAGCTCGGTTATAACGCAGTTGTTCAAATCGCGTTATATCCGAATTCGCGATATAGTCTTTTCCAAAATAGAAGGGGTCCAATTGTAAAATTGCAAAAGTGTATAATTTACCGTTTTTTCGCCTAAAATCAAAAGGTGAAAATTAATATGCTTGTTTCCTTATTATTTACAGTAATTGAGACTCTATATTGTAATTGACGCATTTTCGTGACATTTGGGTGGGTATATTTTTAAAAAATACCAGAATCGCGGACTTTTTCGTTTGGCAGAAAAATAGATCTCGATATTCATTCTGGTTAATGACAACCAGTAAAGAGGCCCATGTAATTTAATAGGCGTATGAATACCTAGTTTCGATCCACGTGACTCGTCGTTTATACGAGATGCCAAGACGACGGCGCCAAATTGATGGATTTTGGCTACCTTTTCAACACTTATATTTATAAATATAACAATCATTAATATAACCCAATTCTCTCACATAGCTCTGAATGATGAAGGTAATCGCGAAATGATCATTTTAAATCGATTTGGAATCGTGTGGGCGATAATCGCGTTATAACCGAGCTTCTGTGTAGTTGGATCCGAAAGATTGCGTGCGATATGCAAGATTTCGAAGATCGCGATATAACCGCGACGTCAAATGTCGTATATCAAAGTTCGAAGTAATAACCAGTTTAAGAAATTACTCCCATTCGAATAATAACAAAACAATTAATGTCGTGATGGAGATTCAGGAGTGTTCACGATTCCATAGATACTAACATAGGAAAAAAAAGAACCTTCCTTGGCTCCCTTCTGTTGTACAACTATAAACTCCATGGATAAGCATCGGTTACCTCAACTGTCAGGATCCTATCACTGCTTCTAATAAACCTCTTGATCTTTAACTTTTCAATGAAATGCTAAAACTAACTGTTCCTCCTTCCCCCAAAGCAGTGTGTGAGGTTCTTTGTCCATAGATGACAAAAAAAAACGAACATGCTCTCAATGGAACTGAAAACTGTTTGGAAACAGATGACAAAATGAAACAAACATATTCAATATATGGACAAATTTTAGTTCAACTCCTGAACGCTTCATCCAAGTGGATACAAGAGATTGCCAGTAGAATGCTGCAGAAAGTAAAAGAAAAGGTGAAAAGGCTAAGGAAGGAGTTTTAAGATATCTATCAAGGGTTTTTATCATTGCAATTTTTCATCTACTTGTAATAAAATCACAGGATTGTTTGAAATGACATCAAAAGAAAACTGCCCGAACAGATGAATTTTCGAGACACTGCTATATCTTCTGTAGTTTTTTTACCTAATTTTAAAGAGATACCAATAGTAAAGGAAATATGGAGTAATATTGCTACCATATTTGGTGTCATCAGATAGTTTGGGATACTTTAAATCTGTATAATGAATACGAGTAACTTTATTACGAATCGAGTAAGGAAAATTCAGGTTGGATGATTAATAATGAAGTCCCTTCAGGCTGTTGTCGTGGGCTGCTTGAGGCAGGACTTCTATCTCGGTATGTGTTCTTCAATGGGTCCGGGTGACTACTCATAACACCGGTGATCAGCACTACTTGGACGGAAAACGGCTTCCACTGTTCGTTGAGCCGGTCGGCCTCATCTTGTTGTCGGGTTTCTTTATTTTTCCTTTACTATGGTAATATTTCGCGGAATTTATGACAAATGTAAATAAATTGTGAAGTCACAATTCCAATAAATTGTGAAATTTAAAACGAGTTTTGATTGTATTAAACCTTACTAATCGAAAATAATACGAAGCCCTATGAGTGTACTTTCTTGAGTCTGAGGAATAAATGCGTAAATTTAAGGAGTTATTGATATTCTGCAAATGACCTTACAGTAATAGTTTGTGGGTTGATTCTGCTTCACATTATAGTGGAAATAGAACCCTTTTTTCAAAATGATTTAAATAACTTTTTTTCCCTAATAAATTTATGTGCCTTGTTGCCCTGATTACATTTCATCATATCAAAAAAACAACACTGTTTTTCGATATTACATGTAACTTGCCTTATGGTGCTACTTAATATACCAATAACAACGAACAAGGACAACCCAATCTCACGTTTACAGTAACTTATATTTGTCTTGTCTTATCCCTGGCACTTAGGTCACAATAATTTCCTTGATCTAAGTTCACATGTGTTGTCTTCAGTCTTCACCATTGGTAAGGTCATCACAATTTACATTTGTGCTATATTGGTGGCAATATTTTAATTAAAAAAATAAATAATATTTTAATAAATGTAAATCCTAGACATACGCATTCGGTCCCCCGCCTTTATTTGGGGACCTTTTTCAAGTTTCTGGATAAAAAAGGAAAAAAAAAAACCTTTACCCATATCACCAAGGGAATCATTTTTTTGACGACTCCTGCAGGAGGTAATGTTATTTGAGTCTCCCTCTGGTGTTGGGTGTTAGCGCCTTTAATCCGTTGTCTGCTAATTATGAAATAAAGACTATGACTTTAGTTTTTTGGAATTTAACTTAAATGCCATATTCAAGCACATTGCTAGTGGATAATTCCTTGTTGTAACTTTTGCGTGTTTTTATCATTATGGATTCGTAGAACTTTCTTAGATATTCATTTTCATATTGACACCGAAAATCCAATCATCCTGGGACAAGTGTATGTGGAAATTTATTACATTTTATTTTTCTTTACTACGGCAGTTTCTTGTATCATGCGGCTGTTCAATGTTCTTTGTACATTGTTTGAGACGTTTTTTTAGTGGTCTTTTTGTTTGACCATTCTGTATTGTCCTGGTTGGCTTTGCATTTAATGCCATATATAGTGTTAATAAAAAGAAAGTAGTCAATAATAACAAAAAAAAAGCAAAAAGGATTGTGTTAATTAATAGCAAGTTTTCTTATGGTAAAGTCTTCTTAATTCTCCCTCTTGAAGACCTTTCAATATATAGAATGTCTATACATTTATTTTTGTTTTATTTTGAAGATTTATTAAAATAAATATCTCTTTAGAAATGTATTGACTTGTTTAATTGAAAAAGAAAAGATGTATCGTTTTCCCCTACTTGTTTGTAACATATTGTTGTTGTTTTTCGGCTTTTTCGAAAAGACATATGTGAGACATTTGTAAGTATTGTTGTAACAATACAATTTCATGAATGTTATTCTCCTAATTCTTAAATTTATTGTGGAAATGGCCAAATTGTAAAAATAAGGTGAAAATTAATGTATTTCAAAGAGTTTAATAATATGTTTACATTAACACCTTCATTTCTATTTATATTCATCTTTGTGTAAAAAATGAAATCAAATTTTTTTACTACAAAGATTTTTAATGTATTGAAAAAGATTGGTATTTCTAATTTGTAAAACGAGAAAAACCATGGAAAGTCTACTATGTGTTCAGCCAATTCAGATTTCTCCTCTAATTTGTTTATGTATGAATTATGTTCCAATGCCCGTTCTTTTATTGTTTTTTTGGTTTCTCCAAGATAGAACGCATCACAAATCATGCATTCTATTTTGTAAATAGCCCCCATTTCCCCTTTTTTGTCACTTGTATTTATTTTATTACAAATAATATTTTTTATTTGATGTAGGTTTCTATTACAGTAATAAATGTTGAAGTTTTTACAAATCCTCTGCAGTCCAATACTATTTTTATTTCGGTAGGGGATAAACACTTTTTTCCTTTCCTTATCCATATCCATATCATGTTGTTAGGTTTACATGCAACTCCTATTCCCGCATTAAAAAGTATGGGTTTTACTTTAGTTTTATGGTCTTCGATGAAGTAATAAAGAAAACTGTCAATCGATATATATTATGTTTCTGTTTTTGCCTTTGCTTCTTTCGATCATTTGATATTTATTTTTATTGATAGCTTTCCTGAATCAGTAATTAATAGTTGCATTAGAAAAACCATTACCAACAAAAATTTGCTTTATTTTTAATAATTCTTCCTTTAGTAGCATTGGACTAGAGCATATTTTGATAGCTCTTATAACAGTTAGGAACAAATTAATGCATGTCAAATGGCAATTGATAGATGCTATGGTAACTATTAAACTGTAATTATAGAAAAGAAACAGAGCAATGGTAGAGTTATATGCTAGTGGTTGTTTCTGAATTAGTATATCCAAAAATGGGATCATATTGTCCTTTTCAATAGCATAGAACCTCACATTCAGTTTACCATGGAAGAAGAAATCATCCAAAATGGAGTTGACGTAATCCTTATTAACGATAAGAAAAGAGTCATCAACGTACCTGTTTATATAGTGTACGTTATGTATAACTCTATCTAAGGCAAAGCTCTATATTCAAGGAAGTTCATTACACATTCTGCTAAAACAAAGGGAGTTTCTATGGGCCTACCGTCCTCCGCATACTGAGTTAATAAATTTTTTCATATTAACATTTGGAGTTGGAAAATGCATGTATTTTATTTTCATTTAGTGGTAAAGTATACGTTTTTCCTTTAATATATTGTAGAACTGCATTAATAATAATATTAATGTCATTTTCCACAACTCACAAAACAAATTATGTGTATAGATTGATCACATCTAATAAAACATTGTATTTGTATTGGATCCTGGTTTATAATGCAGTACTTATTTTGGTATTTTCAATAGGTTGCCACTTTTATTTCACGAAATCAGTTGACAATCAATCAGTTTAGAGTTATAGCTTTATTCTTGCAATTTATAGATTTTCTAATGGGTCTTAAAAAATTGAAAATCTTTTTAAAATATGGACTTTTGGTAAGCCTTTGAATGTGGGAATTTTGTTCTTTATTTAATATTATAGCTTTTGTTGCAATTATTTCCAAAAAAATAGAATGTGTTTGTGCTTTTTCGATTTTTTGTTTAATTTCCTTAACAGCCTCCTCTTCCGAAATTCCAAGCAAACTAAACCCTTCGGTGTTGTTAATGAATTGGATACACATTTTGTTATAATCCTCCTTGTTTAATATAACTACTGCTCCTCCTTGATCCGCTTCTGTTATTACAATATTATCACTTTCTAAATCCAGGAATTAACGAACTTAAAACAAAAAAAAAAAGAATTGGACACATGCACCATAGATTTAGTATATTGTTTATATTTTAAACCAACTAATTTTCTTTCATTAGGATCTGAAATGAATCTAACCTGGGACTCTATATCGGTTATTAGTTTAACATGGGTGGTGAAAAAATCTCCCCCTGCAAATGACAACCCCCTACTTAATAATTCCGTTTGCACTTCATTGAGACTTATTGAGCTGTCATTAATAACTTTGGTTTTCAAAAGCAGCTCAATATGGATAACATGAAAAGACTTTTGCTTAAGGTTATCCAATTTTTTCTTATGTCGTTGAGTAATTATTTTTTTGACATGGACTTTCCTAGCTCCTTTTTTTTAAAAGAGCAACAAAGCAATACATTCTTGGAAGTTTTTCGCTTATGAGATTTATTTTTTTTATTTTAACACGCAGTAGTTTCGGGACCTTTCAGGTCCCTTTTCGTGTGTTTTTGATAAATAGTTCAGTAAGTCTAACAAGGAAGATGAGTTTTGCAGGTAGTGAAGCTAACAGAATATCAAGAAGCATTTTTACTGATCATAAAGAAAGACGAGTTTAATCAAATGAAAATGCCATGGACATTTTGTCGTGCCAAACTAACTTTGAAATCAAAAGTAAGGATTATCATATCATTGAGCTATATTTTCCCGTAGGAACTTGACCCTTCTTTCTTTTTGCACTCCTTACTATTTGACCTGTCTTACTGTCTTCTATCATCCTTCACCAAACACATGAATTAGAAAATAAAACCAAAAATGATTGGCCGTGGAATCCCTCCCCCTCCCCTTTTGTCTTGAATTAAATGCACTCATATTTATAAATATATAAGTTTATTTTGAAATGCAAAGATTGTCTTCTTTTATTGTCCTAAATGATAGTCGTGTTAGGTAAAGTGAAGCGAAGTCTCCAACCTATCAACACTGTCCGTTAAACCGTCATAATGACTATGAGGTGACGGGCTCATTCTCTGGCTACAAAATGAACTGCAGATTAAAAATGTGTTCAACAAACTGGAAATTTGTGAAAATTCATTGTGTCGTGTTTGTGCTTCAAGAAATCATCTAATCTAGCCAGATGAGTAAACCTCTGGTCCAAACTACAGGTACTCAGTGACTTTAAGTAAGATGAAGACGATACTGTAAAAGTTTCTCTTTATTTTCCTACGGATCCGATCAGTGAGATTGCTACTACTAGATGACAGTTGACAGAAGGTACTCTACTGTCCGGGAGGAAAATAGCTTTCTTTTTGAGAGTCCAGATGGTGCTAGCAAGATTTTAAGTTTAAAGATAAACACGATTAAATACAAAAAATTAAGGAAAAAACAAAATAAAACATTTGCATAACTTATTGCAGATACTGTATTTAGGACTTGTAAAAGGATATCTACATTATAGGAATACACGTCAATATAATGAACAAGATACACACAAAAGATGAATCAGAAGGTAAAAACTTGACTCATAGATAACAATGTCTCTGATCCTGCTGGGCCCAAAAAGAGTAACATTAAAATTTCACATGACATTATCCATAATTTTATCATTAACTATGCAAAAGATATCTTCATTCCCCAATATGTTCATCTACAACTACAAAAAACACAAATGTCACCAGTGGGCATTGATTGAAAATGCTGTTGACCATGTACCATCTCAGGTTTAAATATTGCTTTCAAGATTGTATTATTGCTCAATCATTGCGATGATGCGTACACTTCCTATTTTTAGGAGGACCAGCCTGATGAAGTATATATGTCTAAAAATATTGGAGATACCAGGTAAACTCGGAGTTATTTTGACAGTTCTTGAAGTTTAGTAGATATATGATCAATCAATGACATTTTATTCATTAAAAACCGAAGTGTCCTTAGTAAATAAAAGACTCGTGTGAACAACAACTTCGTTCAATTGCAGAACAATGTGTCAGTTTTGTTTTTGCTTTAAAAAATAAAGTGCAGATAACGTAATTAATGGTCGGCCCCTAATGAGATGATTTCCACTGCGGATAGGAGGATGACCAATGTTGGAGGGTATGCTAAGATGAAAATTCAACGCTTTTTTGTTAAAATTTTTGAAATCTCACATGGCGGGGG
>JAFIDM010014012.1:7799767-7814935 GCA_023159025.1 Thereuonema tuberculata
CACATTGGAAGACAAAGAGGAACAGGCTATATAAATGCCCACTTCACTTTTTCCCTTTGAAGCTGAGTTTAAGGAATATAAAATTATTATCATTATCAGGTACCTCAACGACAGTTTAAGGGTACAGCAAGAAATCAATGTATCTTTTTGTGCCAATTCTCTTTGAATTTGGTTTGCAAACATTAAAATTATTGTGCTTGAGTCACTAGTTTACAAAGTTTTAGAGTGAATATCCTTCTTGTTCCACTTCTGAGCAATTGCGAAAAAAAAATTAATATTCTTTCAATTATTAGAATACTAGTTGCAACCCGTGAAATATTCACGGAAGTAAAACAAATGCCTCATGTTTGAAAGAACATCTTTTTCAATCTAAAAGCCATGACTTCTGCAATAGCCCACATATAATTTGAATGACTAAGCCAACTTTTGTTAATATTGTTGAAACTGGTAAATCAATTTTTTATTTTATTTGTACTGGCCTTTGATTCCCTATTTCGTTGATTAACAAATGTCCATTGTTTCCCAGACAGGATTGAGAGAGTGGCAACACAGAGCCCTTATAGGAATTTCTTATAAAGAGAGGTCACAGCCTGTATCATCTCATGAAAGGGCATATATTTTTGAAGTACTCATGAGTACTTTCACGAAAACCAATGTGGGTTGAGGTGTTAACTCTCAAGCATTTTCGAGTATTAGCATTGAACTTCCAAGCATTGAACTTCTAAGCACACGTTGTTGTGGTCCAGTGGGCTAAAGCATTGGTCTGGAGATCAAGTGTTCAATTCTCATAGGGGACAAGTGTCTTTTTTTTCCCCCTGATTATATTATTGTATATTATTTTTCCATCTAATATTCCTATTCTCCTTAATTTAGACTGTAAATTACAAAATTTCTAATTAACATTCCCCTTATTAAATTATTTATTTATTTCTAATCGTATAAGTTAAAAAATATTACTTTTCCACCTAATATTCCTAACATAATCAGGAAAAAAAAACCTACATTAAATAAAAGGGAAATAATTTCAAAACTTTTAAATAATAATAATCATTAAAAATGACGAAGAAAAAAAAAAAGACACTTGTCCCTAAAAGAATCAAACGCACAAACCTTACATCTCCAGACTAACGCTTTAACCGACTGTTTTCTACATTCGTGCTGTTGTGGTCCAAACAGGAAGTTAATAAGCTAATACTCAAAAATCAATGAAAACAATGTCAAATATTTTGGATTGAGGGGCCAATTCTCAAGTGTTTTCATATATATTTTTGAAATACTCAATGTACTTTTGTTAGTAGAAATCTCAATAGTACTTTCATCTAACAAGAGAGGTCATGGCCTGTACATCACAGAAATCAGAGTAATATGTTGTTTAGAAAAGTAGACCATGCACTCAAGGAGACTTTTCTACCAGAATTAACCCAATTGACTGTTATGAATTTTGGTCATTAAATCAGGACCTCAATGGAAAATATCAGCCTTTTCAACTTTTTTCATAGCTTTTTCTGTCCAATTAATAGAGTAAATAAAATGACTTTAGGACATTAAAATATTACTTACCTTAAAAATTATATCTGCTGGAATACAATGTGTCAACAATTCATATAATCTCCCTCGAACTTCAAATAGTCTAAATAAAAATAAAACATTCTGAATTATTCAAGTGGAGGTGAATTTGCCAATAATTATAAATGAAAGGACCAAAAGTGCAGAAATATTTATTTTCCTCTTCACTTTGACTGCTGTTGTGATGTAGAAATTATTTATGCACTTTGAGTTGTCGTGGACTCCCAAGACCTGAGATTCACAAGTTGCATTGATCCCATTATTTTTAAGATTTACCTAAGATATTTAAATTGAATCCTACAGTTGCTCATTAAGGATCAGTAACAATCTTAGAACGGAATCAGCTAAAGGGTCAGGCTCGTAATAATAAGTTCATAAGTGAGGTGTGGGTGTGAACAAAACTGTAACAGTCAGGTTGCACTTTTCTTTCTTAACTATAGAAGCTCTGAACATGTGGTCTGTGAACTCTTAATATTTGAACACATTATAGAATAAGCTCTATATAACTCTATATGATGAGCTATTCTTAATGAGAATAATGAGAGATTTACAATTTTACAAAAATGTAAATAATAATACAATAGTTCTAAGCTGAATGCTTAGATACCCATTCAAATTTTTCATATCCTCACAATTTTATTCATAGTTAAACGATCAGATGAGTGTTTTTAAATTATACATTACAACTACATTATATTATGGCTTTTTGTCAACAAATTAAAAAAAGTTTCTAAGATTCTTGAAAATATTTCCAAAGCTAAGACTTATGAAAAAAGAAAAGTAATTATATAAGAATAGAAATTTACAAAATACAACAAGAATCAAAAGACTGTAGGACTTATAGCAATGATATGTTATATATTTTTTTTATACAATTTGAAATAAAAAAAGTGCTGGCATTATGTAAGTTTCTTCTTACTCTTATCTACTTACTCTTTAAATCCTAATTTATCTTTCCCTTACTTTATTTAGCCTAAGGCTAACTGAACAAATTTATCAAAAGTGTGGTAAATAACTAAGGATGATAAAAGTAAAAAAAATCTGATGATAATATCTATCTAATATTTTTTTTTTTTTAAAAACAAACAAGAATGTCAAACTATATCCTTGTCTTTGCTCTATAGTAGTATGGGAAATTCCTGAATTTGAACAAGAAGATCGAAACCTCATTAAATACTGTTAATTCTAACTGCTGTGTTCTGAACAATTCAGACAATAATTATGGGATATTATCTTGCAAATGAAGTTAACCCATTCTGCAAATTCATACTATTAAAGCAACTTTATATTACCCTGAACACAGTAAACTCTTCACAGTCCAAACAAGAGAAATATTTAAACTTAAGCTTCAAGATTTATCAAATTTCTGATAACTAAAAAAATAATTCCATCTTTAATGTTATTCCTTGAAATATTAAATGACAAAAGGATGAAACCGAGAGAATATGAGACGTTAGGCTTGTCTCTTAACCTACACTTCATTTCGTTCCAGTGGATCAACTAATGTATCTATTTTAATTCAAACATCTGTCTAGATTATCTCTTCAAGAAAGATTTTTATATTACATTTAAACCTGCATTCAGATAATATAGGATTTACTATTGTGATATTAAATTCTTACTTTTTTGGTGTTTGCTCTTGAACAATCATACAGGCTGTTTCATGAAGGAACACTTCCCAATCAGCTTCAGGAACGTTCTGATTAGGTTGAAATGGATACCTGGTAATTAATAATAAATTCATTAAAAAATATGTAGTTATTTTGTTTAATTGTATTAAACTGTTATCCTAAAGATGAACAAATATACTTTTTTATAAAACATTCAAATAATTTCTAATTTAGATATAGAACCTTTCATTCTTTAGAATTTTAGAACAATTAATAATCCTTTGTTGCTTGTCAAGCGGCTGAACTCTACGAAAGAAATAGACTTTGGAAATCCAAAAAAATGAGGAATTAACAACATAGGAATTTATTTTTTACTAATACAATATCAGTTATTTCTCTACTAAAACCGCATTTACTAAGTTTCTCAAGAATATCCAATTTCCATCATAGACATAGGGTATATTTTATTTATAGCAGAACTTTCAAGAACAACTATTGCAGGATCCAATATATCTGTAAGTTCTTATTTACAGCAGACTTATTTTTAAAATATTAGAGATTTGAAGAATTGTTTAACAGGATAAGAGCAAAAGAAAAATATAAGAAGATAGCTGCTTTTGTATTCAGGGATAACACATGCAACCATCATAAATTTTAATAAATAAAATATTCAATTTTCTGAACTGAATCAATAGAGCCACTAATTCTAAATTTCATCAAATTTGGAAACAGAAAAAAAAAAAAATACTAGAATCTTGCCATGAAGGAAAGGATAGAGATACAAAGTTTGTTACAATAACTTTAGTTGATTTTAAATTGCATTTTTTTTATTTTTACTTTCTCTTTTTTAAAATGTTAAATTTTTAACACTCAGTTTCATTAATAAGTAAAAAATACTCTTTGTAAGTTTATTTCCATCTTTTTAGCAATAGTTTCGGAATACTCAGTGTATTCCATCAACAGGAATTGCACGAGGTGGGAATACATGGTGAGAGTGAGGGAAATGAAAGGATTAGGGAAGTTTAGCAATAGTGACTGGTGTTTTGCCAGCCGGTGATAGGATTGTAAGCCTTAGGCTGGATTATATGGAATGATTCAGCTAGGAGTCGGTGGGAAGTTTATTGTGGTGGGAAAGGGGTGTAGCAGCAGAGAAGTTGGGGGGGGGGGGATCCAGTCTCTTTGTAGTGTTTAAAAAAGCATACCCCACACATTCGTATTCTGTTAAAGGCTTGTTTATGCACTTTAATGTGTATGGATAAGCGCTGGGATGTTTGTCCCACGTAGCCAGAGGGGCATTGGTTACATGGAATCCAGTATACAATGTTCAAAGAATTATTTGGTTGATTGGTTTGTGTGATATTTATGTTGCGTGATTTGAAGGCAGGAGCATATTGGTATACAAAAATAACTCCATACAAAACCAGTGCCGATAGAAAAACCACCTGCTCAAACAGATACATACATTAAAACTCCCATACATACAAAATCAATACAATAGATTTTCTAATACACAGAGCACTCACAACATGCTTATACTAAACCTGCCTTACATAAAATCATTTACAGCATACTTAACCTCCATAACTACGCCTCCCAGCTTTTAAATAAATATCACACAAACCAAGCAAACAAATAATTTTTTCAAACATTGTATTCTAGATTCCAGGTAACCAATGCCCCGCTGGCTATGTGGGACAAACATCCTGGCCCCTATTCACACGCATTACAAGATCATAAACAAGCCTTTAAAAACGCAGACCCTACACATTCCTCTACTGTTATGCACTACAACGAGTGCACCCCTAACTTCTTTGCTGCTAAACCCCTTACCCACTTCCTCCTATCTGAATCCTTCCACATAATCCAGCTTAAGACTTATAACCCTATCACCGGTGGGCAAAACCCCTGTCACTATTGTTAAACTTCCCTAATCCCTTCACTTCCCTCACTCTCACCATGCATTCCCACCTAGTGTCGTCTTAAATGTTTTGTGATGCTCAATATGTTTGTGCTGTCCTGATGATGAAATAGGCTGAATATTCCAAAACTGTAGGTTTATTGCCATTTTTTTTTATTCTCTTTTTCATCATGTTAGCAAATAAGTGCGTTTTATTTATTTTCACTTTCTCTTTGTTTTTAATACATGCACATTAAGCCTCCTTATACTAATACACAGATTTCATGGTGTTCACCTCCTTTTAATTATATCAATTTCGCTAGCAGCTGTTCATCTCCATCTAAATTAAAAAGTAAAAAATACTAACACACATAGTAATGAAATCTTTTATCATTCAGTTACTCAGTTTAATAGATAACTATTGCAATTCCTGTATTATACATAGGTCGATCAAAAAAAAAAGTTAACAAAACTTGACAATTTATTTGTCGTAACTTTTGATTAGTTTGTTCATCCAGCCTCATAAAAGTCAGGGCGCTTGTGTTGTAGCCGCTTTTTTTGCATTGTAATAGATTTCTTAATTCCATGTAAGGCATCGACCTGACATGTGCTCTGTTAAGTCAGTGAACAGACGAAAATCACTGGGCGTCAAATCTGGACTCTACGACAGCTGTTGCAAAATTTCCCAGTAAGACAATTCAGGAAGTTCTGTGTGTTCTGGTCGACAGTGGGATCCTCCTTTTCAAATTGCACAAACTTTCAATGGATATCAGCTGCTGATTCTCTCTGTGCCCAAAGAAAAGAGTAAAAGCTGCAGAAACTTCAATAGGAGACCAGTTATCCAAGCAGAGACCATTTTGAAATGTCAACACATGCCTCCAATGAGACACATAAGAAAGATACACAGCACTGAGCAGTGACAGCCCTCTATCAGATATTTCAGCAACAGCCAGCAATATGGCAAACTCAAATTTAATTTCTAGTTGTTGTTAACTTTTGTTTTTTTTGATCCACTCTCATATAAATGAAAACAACTCAGTGCATTTTTTATATTTTGAATATAATAAAGAGGCATGTCCAGGAATTTGAAATTGGTGAGTTGTCCTGTTCAACCGAAACCACAAAAGGTTCAAATGCTGGATTTATTCCATTTTTGGAAGCAATGGGGTCCGAATTTACCCTCCCTCCTTCTTGTACCAATGATTGTAGGCTAATCATTATTTTGTTAGTTGATAAAAAGATAAACCAACCATTAATGTAGAATCAGGAAATCTGAAAACGATTGTCAAAAAAAAAAAAAAAAAAAAAAAACCAAAAGACACAAAGCATCAATACTTTAATGATAAGCTTAGTTTATTTCAGGAACTGAGGGAAATAAGCTCAAAGTTCTAAGATTAAAAAGCAATTGCAGTTTATTTATTTTTTGATATCGCATTAAACCTTAAGATGTGCAGTGACTTCAACTGTTACGTCAACCCATTTCATTTTCACTCACTGAACTTTAATTTTATTTATTATTTGAAAGCAAATTTGGGGGAATAATAAAAGGCACTTTCAATATTAGAAGACTTTTGTCAGAAACTTTTCCTCAAAGATCAGGAATTAGAGCTTCAAGAAAAACCATTCACTGGTTCCAAAGGAATTAGGACATAAATATACACAGACTCAGCTTATCTCTGCTTTGGAAAGTAGAGGAAAAATAGCAACAAATGTTTCTGCCTGCGATGATGAAATGGAGTTTTCCAAAATCTTTCACACTTGTTCATGGAGAAATAGAGATGAACGATTGAGGGCTTAACGTGCATGGAATGAAATAAAGAAAAATAGAAATAAATACAACACACTTACTTACATATAGTTGAGAGAATTATACATGGTAATAATCCGACAGTTTCGGAATACTGTGCGTATTCCTTCATCAGGGACGACGCAAACATATAGGACCTAAATGCTCGTCTGTATGTCCTATATGTTTGTGTCGTCCCTGATGAAGGAATACCACACAGTATTCCGAAACTGTCGGATTATTACCATATATAATTCTCTCAATTATTTGTAAGTAAGTGCGTTTTATTTATTTCTATTTTTCTTTATGAACGATTGAATTTTGTGTCAATGCTTTGCATTTGTTTTCCACATTTATTCAAAGGTAAGTAAAAAATTGAAGGTGATAACTCAAATGTCCAACAAAGATCAGAAAGAATATTAAATAAAAGAAGTTCAATTATAATCACAGAAGTTTAAAGTTTATCCTAAAAATTTAAATGTAATAAAGAATAGTGTGGATTGTCGTAACATACTTTTTGATAGATGTGCAAAAAAAAAAAAAAAAGAACTGAATCCACATTATTAAATTTGGCTCATTAATGAGCCAAAAATACTGCGAAGCACTTTAGCATTCTAATCTAGTTTTAAGCTGACACAAAGTGCTTTGTCCTATGAATTAGAGAATTATAGTTCTCTGTTAGAAAAAAATGGAAGCACATAGGCTGTTAATTATAATTATATGAGAAATACAAATGTGATCATTATCCCCATTATCTTAGAAATGGAAATGACATAATGATTTTAAAACATTTTTTTGATAAACCAATTTAGATCCATACTGAATGGAATCAACTTAAACCATGTCTATCTACTGTCCTCTAAATGAGAGATGACCGCCCTGTTTTTGTGAGATCTGCGCATGTATGATCGATTAGTCTGGTCAGGCACTTCCGTCTGATTTTATGACAGGCCGCCGCCATTACGGTAATCGCTTGTTACTTTGCAAAAGAGCATTGTATTTATAAATAATATATATTTATTTATTTATATAAATACTTATTATTAGCAACTGGTATTGAAATAACGCTAAATAGTCGAGAGAAGTTTTAATTTGGCGTTATCAACATGTCTTTCTCAGTGAAAACAGACGACGGCGTCCATTGTGACAGGAAAACATAATTGATCAGTAACTGGAAGGGCTGCGCAGTTCAAACTTCCGCCGGCCATCTCTCATTTGGAGGACAATAAAGATATGTAAGCTACACAACAAATGGATCCAAGACTGAATCAAATCTTGAACTTCAAATCTTGGTGAATTAGTCCCAGTAAGGTTGTTTCTTTTGTTTATATCGGTCTTCCAAGCGGAAATCTTTGCAATAGGAGCGTACTAATGGAATTACATTCAAACAAACAAATGTATTCTGTCTGGAAGTGAAGTAGCTTTAAAAGCGTTTCCTGGATATGAATTCCAACCCAAGTTAGTCTGGGAATTCTCCTGGGAATTCTTACAAAACTTGCTGTGCAAAATACAAAAGGGTTTTAAGCTAATGTGGATATCAGGTCATAAAATTAATATCAAACAATAAAATAGCAGATCTCTTGACAAAGAGAGATTCAGAAAAGTCATTTACTGGGAGGAAGCCTTATTGAGAATTACTAAAGCTACTCTGTATGAACCAAACAGAAACCTCAAATATAATCAGAGGTGCTGGGAATGTATAATCAGACAAAAGCACAGTAGATTAATGATGATCAGCAATCCCCTACATTGTCTCAGAATATCAGTAGTTAAAGTAGATGTCACATAAAGAGTTTTAAACCTAAGAAAAATAACACAAAAGAAAAAGGTGGGGTCTCTTAGACCCAATGAGTTTTATATCATTTAAATGAACTAAAAACTACATCTTACAAAATTATTTATAGTGAAATGACCAAATCTGCTTGTATCTTTCTCATCTAATATTAAAATGATAACCAATAATATAGTCTGCAATTCACTTTACCCAAGTTACAAAACCAAACAAAAGTGGATGGGCTGGGTCTCATAGACCCATGAACAACTTTGAACACATTTCAACTACTAACTTATGCACAAAATGATGTGTTGATGTAGCGAGAGTCTTCTACAGTTGATTACTGAAAGCTTCCTGGAACAGCAGTTCAATAGGTTGTAAATTCTAAAGCAAAATAGGAAATCTAAAAGCATATGGGTCTGAGAGACCAGCCTGTCAGTTCTAGGGTTAATAGGCCTAGTAACTAGACACTGTCAGCTAAGAAAGCATTTGCACGTAATGAGCATTTATAAAGAAAGGCTATAATACAGATTTTGCAATGAAGATGAAACAGCCTCTCTTATCATCTGCGAATGTGAATCTCTTACATCTAAAAGGCTGATCAACTTGAGGACATTAAATAAGTTATTAAAAGCCTTTCCATTGGATTTTTTACTGATGTCCTAATTCATTGGTCTAATTTATTCGTACAGAAATAAGAAATGTTAGGAAAACAACAAAAAGGCAGTTGGCTGCAGTGTTTGGATCCACACAGGAAATATTCCTACATTTGTATATAATCTAATTTAATCTAGAGGATGAAAAAGTTATATTTTTATTTTGTTGGTATTACACGTTGAAAAACAAAAATAAATCTATAAAAATAAGCTTTTTTTTTCCTTGGAAAAAATATCTTTGCGCATGAAGCAATAAAAAACAGAATTAAATAAAAAAGAAATACTTCAAAATAAAACATTGTTTTATATCTTATTTATTTCTGTAGCTTTTCTTATCTTTCTGTGCATTCTTTGGTTTTTACTGATTTTTTTTTATTATAGGAAGCTCAAATTATCAATGATCTTTGTTTATCTTTCATGTAAAACTATAACAAACTATTTCTACTCACTGTTGAACTTTACAAGCTTCACATTTCAGAAGAGCCCTTCTTAGGTTCCTGTTGCTCTTTTCTGCAATGCGTTGAGCTAATTCAGCAGGAAGATGTAGGTTTTCCATTTTGCAGACAGATTGAAGAATTCGAGTAATCTAACCAAAAAGAAAGAGGTAGTTATCATTATAAGATCCATTACTTAGTAAGAGTTAATAAAGAAAGCAACATAGTTAATCATAAACCATTAATATTCCTGTATATAATCTTATCAAAATTTCAATGAGCTGCTAATTACTAGTACTAACAAGACAACTATGGGTTCAACAGAATGTTCTTTCATTTTGCTTTATGGAACTAGGAATCGTTTAAGCTCAAGTTTCTTAAGAATTTTAAAATAATCCATTTTTGGCTTTAAATAAAATCAAGGTGAAACAGTTAATTCAGATTTAATCTTATTTCTGTTCCATTCAAGGTTTCACAACATTATTTAATAAAAACAAGTGATGTGTAATTACTAAGTCTCCTGGCACTGTTGCATTTTTTTTTTTTTTTACAGTTGTTTAATAGAACAACAATTGGTATCCTTGCTTTGTTCCAAATCCCATTCATTCAGTATTTCAACATCAGTTTGGATGATCCCTGAATGCTTTCATATCAAATCATCAACTTTCCCTACCATTAATACAATTTTTTTTTTTTTTTTTTTCATTACACCATTTTCAGAGAGAAATAAAATCTCTGTTATAATAAAAATTACAGTAAAGCATCTCAAATGAAACACATTTATTCATTTATTATGTAAGAACTGAATTAATTAATATGGATTCATGAAATCAAACTAATCACAGCTTTAATTAAAAACAACAACAATAATAACAATAGTATTCTTTACATAATAATACATAAATGTGATATTTTTTACTTTGATTTTAGTGTTCCTACTCAATTCCTTGTATTTGTCTTTTATTGTCTCCTTCCAAAATTGTTTTGAGAATCTATTGTTGGCAGAGACAGAAAGATCCACATATCTAACAATTCCCCTTCCCTCACAGACAGATGGTTTCTAAAGCAACTAAAGGATATGAAAATATGGATTTTTATTTTTTTTTCACTGACAATTTTTTAACATACATTTGAATTCTTTACATTAGGTTTCTTTTTTGCTGTTTTGAATTCTTTACATAAGATTCTAAAAACAGCAAAAAAGAAACCTAAAGTTCAATTTCATGGTTGTATTTCTTGATAATATAAAAGAAATCTATTAAAAATGATGTTTTTTATTGTAGTATCTTTTAACTTTGTAACTGCAGTTCAATTTACAATAAAAATGCAAGACTAGATTAAACTGAATAAACTAAAAGCTTTGAGGTTTTTACACAAGGGAGATAATGCAAGGCAACCTTTCAAGATTGGACATCTTGAAGAGTCAATTCTCTTTCTGCTGAGTTTATTTCCAGAATTATTCTTTCTGTAAATGTTCCTTTTATTGAGTTTAATAAAAACCTGAGCTGGATTGGAGTTTGTTGATCTGTTTCAAACACAAAAGACACTTTTTCTTTTTTGCAAATTTGGGCTTGGGGGGAGGGGGGGAAGAGACTAATAAAAGTACTTTAGATAAATACTCGTTCTCTCAGCATTCCATTAAGTCTGTATGATCTGACTTTACTGCAACTCAATTAACTTTAAAATATTTGTTTTAGGCACAGAAACGTGCCATACAATCAAAGCTTACCTCTTCAATGGTAGGAGCAGCGACTCTAATTCCAAGACAACGACTTCTTATTGCAGGAATCACTTTACTTGTAGAGTTGCAACACAAGATAAGGCGGCAAGTAACCATGTACTTTTCCATTGTTCGTCGTAAAGCATGTTGGGCATCTTTAGTTAATTTATCCACTTCATTTAGAAGAACCACTAGAAAATGAAAAGAAAAATAGCTCAGTAATCTTGGAAAATGAAACTTATTTTTTAAACCAAGAAATGACAAAAAGCAATGTAGTGAATTATAAATGTAACAGACACCTCAGGAAGGACTTTTATCTGAAGGTGAATATGTTGATAAATATTTTGCTAATCAAGTCAATCTATGCGTTGCGAGAAATCTCAGGATAGTAATTATTCATAAATTCACCTAAATGTAAAAAAAAAAAAAAATCTCTGGTATTTGAGCCTTAAACATGCTTAATCCTGAATAACAAATCTTATGTGCAGCTGACTTACTGTTATCTAACATATCTAAGACGCCGAGACCCAAAAATAATAATATTTATAATTAAAATATTATTTACAATATTTTCAAATAGCTTTAGAATATGGATAATATATATTTACATACTTCATTCCAAAAATCCTTCAAAGCCATTATTAGCAATTTTCATTCCGATTATGTATATGTAAAGTTTTTAAGTGAAAATAAAGTGAATGCATGATGTAGAATGTTTGCATCTAATTGCATCAGGATATGATGTAGCAAATCAAGAAATGGAAAAAAGTTATAAACTTATATATCTGACTTTATAATAGTAATAGTATGATTATAATCCAGCGAAAAGTTGATTTATATACCAATTTTTTGAAAACGTTTTTGTTCCACTGTGGAAAAGTTTGAACATGCCGTATAAATTTGAACTACAATATAACATTGGAAATAAGACTATTTTTGTAGTGAAAACGAAACTTTGCGAATGGTGTTGATTTTGTTTTATTTCGTGAAGAACATACTTTTATTCATAGATTTAAAAAAATCTTATCGATGATCCAGTGAATAGAGATATTTATATATGTCGTTGAAAATATGAATTATAATGTAACTATTCTAGTTGAAATTTCTTGGAAAAAATTTTATTTTCATATTCAAACTGAAACTGTAAATACATCTATGACGCATTGGCTTTTTACTTTTGTTTTGCTCGTTAAGGACATGTCAGAACTTCAATGGATTAAAAATAATTTCTCTTCTGTTATACTATTTTATATGATTCAATGACATGAGATTTGTAAAACATTTGTATTTTATGCGAAAAATATTACCTAGAAAAATCCTTTGTAAAAAATTTAAGAAATGGAATAAAGAGGGGAAACTTCTGTTTGTTTGAGAGGAATGATTAAACCTCAGATTAAGCGTGCTCGATCTGAGATTTCAGAATTCGTTTCCGAGATGAGATCATTTTTTTGCCATTAAAGTTTTTTTTTTTTTTTTTTCCAATTTACTAAATAAGAAAATATTTAATTTAATATTTTAAAAATAGTTTTTTGTAAGTGTTTTTTAAAATAAGCATGAAATAAGACATTTTGCATTTGAAATTTCAACTCAGTTTATTACAAAATTCTTAAATAAAATACAATTCATCACGAATTAGATAAAAAGGGAGAAACAACATTGGCGATGGTGGTTTGCTACGGCAGGCTGTGGCTGATATCGTCTCAAGGCAGGAAACATTCTATTATAGATCAATTCTTTGACAAAAGTATCGTTAAAGTTTTTGTTGAATGTGAAGTGTGAAAGTAAATCGTCCATGGATTGTCCGCAGCATCGGGCTATGGCATAAAGTAGACAGTATTCTCCACATACTTTGGAGAATGGTCCTTGCAATGTAACCGAGTTGCTTCAAATGGATCGGGAATTTTGGCGTAGAAAGTGTCGCACGTAGGGATTACATGGTGGAAGGCCATAGAAATTGAAATATTCATCTTGTCTTTCTGGAATTGATAGGAAAACATTGACCCAGTGACTATCCGGCTCGCTATGTTTATCTAGGTTGACGATGTAAATCGAACGAGTAGCAAAGGTGGGTGGTTGATTACATGCAAACACTCCACCAAGATATTGTTTCGATTTAGGATGAGAAGAAAGGCACTGATACAGTTCGAGTGTTTATGGTGTTGTTGCTTTAGTCTAGAAGAATGTTCTGAGAGGCGTCGATCTCCAGAATTTTTTGAAATTCGGCGTAAACAATAACATTAACTGTTTTCGTTAATGCTCTCTGAAAACTCAAGTTAATTCGTACTGTACCTTGGTGTATCAATTAAGATGCTGATCATTAGCACTGTTATGACTGGTCAGGTCAAATGCGAAAAGCGTACATCCTGCAGCGTAATCCTTGTAACTGAGTGAGAAGACTTCGTTGGAGAGAAATTTGTTGGTGATTGTATGAAGAGAAAGGTAACTGCGCACATATTTTTGTCTGGTGAAGTCTGGTTGGAGAGGATGATTGGGAATATTTTTCCCGTCAATGGAGATGCTGATGTTGTTAATATGAAAATGATGAAAGTTGAAATGGTTTTTTTTTGAATGATACGTTGAAGGAGGAATTGCCAACAAGACCTACGAAGATTTCCCGGATTTCCCGGTTGGTAGACACCCTGTACATGGAAAAAATTATCTCTAAAATACCCATTAACGGAATGGTTTCAAAGTCCAATTGTTTCAATTCTTTGGGAAACGAATTCTCACTTCAAACTCTCTTCCTTCACTATTAAAATGTCGAACAATTCGACGACTAACTTCCTCAATCACTATTAATTTCTATAAGGAGGATACACCTCCACAGTTAAACTGCTCATCAGTTTCAGAAAAATAACTGCTACTGCTATTAAAATCTCCCCCTTCTAATTGATTTGAGTTAAAACCTGAAGTGGATGGTTCGGCATCCATTTTTTGCCCTCCTTACCAAATTAAACAACAATAGCAAAAGAAAGCAAAACACGAATCAACAAATGTAAAAAAAACTGCGAGAGAAGTCTATAATTACCTTTTTGTTTTCACTCATACGGGATACTTTGTCCGTCCTGGTAACAGTCGGAATTTTCAACAGGTTCGCTTTCACACTCTTCGTCTGAAATCACGTTCGACTTTGGCAGTTCTTTACGGGAACGTCGGTTACAGCCACTCTTTTTGGCGGACAATGGTTGGTTTCTTGAGGGACTGGCAACACGTTTTCGTCCACTGGTCTGGATGCACGGACCTCCCAAATCGTCAGACACCAAGATTCTCGTAACCTCGTGGTTAATACTTCAATGGCATTTTTTATTTCTTTCGCCAGATATTTCATTAATGCATTGAACATATTCCTCATAAGAGAAATATGAATGTCATAAAAAACAAAAAGGAATTTTAGTCCACTTTCCCGAGAGCCACGGATTAGCAACTTCCGTCCTTCGCTCAATGAAATTGTAAACGTGTGAGACACTTGTTGAGCATTCAAACTTTTCTTTCCAAAACCACTAATAGTGTGTTCGACTTGCTTTATGGCTTCGCTAATACGGGACGATAAACGAGACAGTGCATTAATGTCAATGGCAGTCAAACTTATGCCTTCTTTGGGTGGCACATAAAGTTCCGCCATTCTCAACATATCTCCTAATGTGTCTTCACTTGACCCTCTTATAAAGATGACTGCACGAAAATACCATTAGCCAAATGGTAAGTAAATTCAGGAACAACTGTGC
>JAFIDM010014012.1:7814945-7829625 GCA_023159025.1 Thereuonema tuberculata
ATTTCCTTTTTTCATCTAATCACAAGCAAGAAAAAAGAATTTTTACCTTATGTGGAAGTACTCAAATTATTTGTTCGACCAATCAAGAATGAAAGCAGAAATCCTCTCCTTTTATGGCGATCTTATATAAGAATTCAACAATAACAAAAAACCAGAAAAAAATTGTTGTTCATCCGATTATAAATCAAAAATCTTATTACCATGCAAGAAATAGGTTGTTTTGTTTATATAAGAACAGAAACCACCAATCAACAGCTGAGAATACACATTTTCTCCTTAAAAGGAGCTCTTATGTAAAAATTCTATTATATAGCAAAGAAAAGATATTTTTTTTGTATATGAAAACAGAAAGTTCCAATTAATAACTAAAAACATAAAATTCTCTTCTTAAATGATGATCCTGAGTTAAAACTTATATATGAATTCAATAAGAATAAAAGCAATAAAAAATCATTGTTATTCATCTAATCACAAATCGGAAAAAAATATTCTTTAGTTATATGAAAATATTACACTCAGTTGCTATTAACAAAAAGTTTTCTAAACGACAGAAAAATTTTATTCTTCATACATACATATATTTTAATCTATCCAAAATAGTAAGTAGTTCACTTATGTTCCTTTTCTCATAAAACTAAAAAATTATAATACAATTTTATTACCGATAGAAATAAAAATCAATAAATTAGTTTACTCAAAAAAAAAAAAAAATCTCATAATTTCAGTAATTATTGAATAAAATACATTAACAAAAAAAATCTGTTCAGTAAATTTTTTAGTGCATCCAAAAAAACTTAATAATAATAATTACTTTAATGCGATAAGTTTCTCTTTTTTCTCTTATCTTGGCAAATATTGTAATTTTCCAAGTTCTTTAAGTACATTTCAGTAATGATAAAAAAATTGTAGTTTATATCTATTTAGTTCTGTACAATTTTTTTTTCCCCAAAAAACCAAATATCTTCATTTAGGATAGTTGATTAAAACAACATTGGAATACGGCGTAGAATAATTTTTATCCTCCAGTTCCCAAAGTTAAAATTACCACGCAATTAAATTTCAACCTTCAAACATCAATAAAAACAACACGGAGTTACAGTACACGGTCACCTATTAAAACTTATCAGGCAGCTATAACCAAGATCCTCTCTTTCAAATGAAGGTCAAGAAAGAATTATTATAGTCAAGATGTTTCTTTTTCAACAGAACGTAAGCAATATTCTCACTACAATACTTTGAAAAATATTGTCTGAAAGCAAACATGCATTTCTTAATTAATACCACTACTTTTTTTTTTTATTATCGTTGCACATAATTTTCGTTGCATATAAAATAATAATAATAATAATAGAATATTAATTAAAGAATCCACTTTTGAAATTCCGTGAGAATATCTTTCAACACAGATTTTTAAATTCGAAGTTGTATTATCATTAAATCAGGATATATATATATTTCAGAATTTCAAATTTTCAAAGAATTTATTTTAACCACCTTCTTGGCACGTAAATTTTCTTTCATTCAATTCACATTCATGTCACTATAATTTTTTTCTATGAAGTTATTCCTTTTCAATCTGATAATTCTTAAGTTAATGTCATTACATCGTCCGATGGCGATTCGTAACAAGTAGTGAGAATATTAAATCAACAAAATTGCAGTTTCTTCTTCCAGCAAAATTTCATAAACAGGTAAGTGCTTCTTTGTTCCTTTCATTATTCAAATAACAATACTAAAATTCATTCAATGTTACGAACAACATTATTGAAAAGAACCCCCAACTCATTTGCAAAACTCATGTCATTGAATCATGTAAAATAGTGTAACCAATAGTAGTATAAATTTTAATGGCAAAAAAAAAAAAAAAAAAAAAAAGAATGATTTCATCCCGGAATCGAACCCTGGAATCTCAGATCAAGCAACGCTTAATCTGAGGTTTTAACCACTTAAACTATTGAGACCATTCCTTTCAAACAAACAGAAGTTTCCCCTCTTTATTTCATTCTCTTAAATTTTTTACAATGAGTATTTCTGGGTAATATTTTTCGCGTAAAACACAAAAGGTTTACCACTGATTTGAAAAACTCATGTCATTGAATCATATAAAATAGTACAACAGAAGATAAATTATTTTTAATCCATTAACATGTCCTTAACAAGCAAACAAAAGTAAAAAGCCATGTCCTTAACAAGCAAAACAAAAGTAAAAAGCCAATGCGTCATAGATGTATTTACAGTTTCGGTTTGAATATGAAAATAAAATTTTTTACAAAAAATTTCAAACAAAATAGTTACATTATAATTCATATTTTCAACGAAATATGTAAATATCTCTATTCACAGTATCATAAAATTTCCGATAAATTTTTTAAATGAATAAAAGTATGTTCTTCACAAAAAAACAAAAATCAACACCATTTGCAAAGTTTCGTTTTCACTACAAAAATAGTTTTATCTCCAATGTTATACAACGGTTCAATTTTCCATGACATGTTCAAACATGTCAATTGAATAGTTACACTATAGTTCAAATTTATACAGCATGTTCAAACGTTTCCACAGTGGAACATAAACTCTTTTTCCAAAAGATTAGTACATAAACCAACTATTCGCTGAATTATATTCATACTATAGATTTAGTTAATACTATAATTCAAATTTACACAGAATGATCGCACTTTCCCCAGTGGAACAAAAACGATTTCAAAAAACTGGTATATAAATCAACTTTTCGCTGGATTATAATCATACTATTACTACTTATAAGAATTTACACCAAATACTTTAATGTATTTTTGTTCAAATAAAACAATGTTAGCACATCTAAATCTAAGGTGTCTCCCAGAACACAAGTTTTTTAGTGTTTTACTGAACAATTTTAATCCCTAACTATTTTTTGATATTCATGGTTCAAAATAGTGGCCTTTAATGACAGGCAATTCATGTAATTTTAAAGAAAAAAATAATAAAGTGCCAAAAACAAGTTGACTGAGACTTATTTCTATAGAGGAAATGGACAAGCATCACACTGTGTCAGTTTCTCAAAGTATTCCTCATGAGCATGCAGGCACCGCTGACATCTTTGTGGAAGTTCTAATTCCTTTGGAAAAGAACTGGGTTGCTGTCGTACCCACTGCAGGACATCTTTTTTTTAGTGCTTCATCTGTCTTGAATTTCTTTCCTCCCAGATGAGCTTTAAGGGGTCCAAACAAATAATAATCACTGGGGGCTAAGTCCGGACTGTAAGGGGTGTGGGACAAAACCTTCCAGCGCATTTTTGCCAAAATTGCTACTGTCAAATTGGCTGAATAAGGCAAGCATTGTCATAGAGAATAATTACATGTCCAGACAACATCCCAGGTCTTTTCTTACAAATAGTGTTTCATACGACACCCTTCAGCAATGTGCAGTAATACTGGGCATTAATTGTGATCCCTTTCTCCAAAAAAAAATCCACATCGATAACATTTTGCATATCCCAGAAGACACTTTGCTTGATTTCAGTCAGACAAACGTATCAATGCAGTTCATTTATCACCAGCTCTTGTCCTTCACCAAACTATTGACACCATTCGTACACTTATGGCCAGGACAGCTTTTGTTCCCCATACTGTGCTTACAATCTTCTCAAAATCTTGACTGGTTTAATGTCCTCCTTCACAAAAAATTTGATTATGCACCAATGTTCTACATCTACAGACACAGTGCTTGTCGCCATGTTCGTTAAAACTGCTGTGCGTGCGCCAATATGTCATTCCTGGCACAGGATCCTCACAAAAGATTTCGGTATGTCCTCCACAAGTTGTATCGTTCTACAGTTATTCATCAAGTTTTTACATACAAAAGCCTAATGCTGGCCGAACACATATCAATATTCTTCAGTATTGACGGTCGATATTGATGAAAATTGATATTGACGATTGATATCACGCGCGAACACACAGTTGTTTCTAATCAAGTATTGACCTGATTATTGACCTTCACGTGAGAGAGCATCTTTGCATACAGTTTATTTGCCTTATAAACACACCACAAGAGCAGAGCATAGCTGCACTGGGAACAATATTCCCAGCGATTGTAAGACATCGGTTTTATACAATTTATTTGCGAATAAAATGGGAGCTATCGAGTGTGCTTACTTGCACTTAAGCCTAACCTGTTACGAATGTGCAGAATCACTCTAGTATTAAACGCCTTTCCTCTGTAGAAATCAATGAGAAGTCTTTCATGATCAATTGACCAAATGTTGTTGTTTGGATTTTCTTTTTTTGGCCGACCCATTTTGCTGATTTTACGCCTTCT
Source organism: Thereuonema tuberculata (assembly GCA_023159025.1). Taxonomy (NCBI): domain Eukaryota; kingdom Metazoa; phylum Arthropoda; class Chilopoda; order Scutigeromorpha; family Scutigeridae; genus Thereuonema; species Thereuonema tuberculata. Next base: position 7,819,248 of record JAFIDM010014012.1, read on the forward strand.
TTCTCAATCAAAATGGTCGGCGTGTGTTTCCTATTTTCAAAGCGGTGCCTTGCACGTCACCATTGTCACGTGATTTCATCCGTTCATGTGATTTGCTCGCACACCATCAATACTTCTCGACAACTGAAGTTGATCCTTTTTTTCCATCAATATCAATTTTCTTGAAATGGTCAATATTGATCATTTTTATTGATGGAAACGGTTGATATCAATAAAATTGACCATCAATACTGAAGAATATTGACACGTGTTTGGCCAGCATTAGTCAATCTTGAACCATCCTTGTATTTGAACAACCCAATCTGTAAACTGTGTTTTTAAAAACGAAGTAAATGGTCTTTCTATTTAGACATTGATTCAACAACAATAAGAAAAGTTAATGCCAATATCTTCCTATTTCTGAATAACAGTGGTTCATTAATATTGTTGCTAATGCAGTTTTCTACCAGTGTACACTTACTATTCCCAAAATTCTCCAACAAAGGTTTTTGTTGGATTTAAATATGGGTAAAAGATAACAATCCACTATTATCAAATTTGGATGATGATTTTTTTTTAAAATATATATGGCAGTGCTTTCACGAATGTTAAATAATAAGATGGCTTAATGAAAAAAAAAAAAAAAGGTAAAGGCACTTACTTGGTTAACATTAGTATGTAAAGGTAAACCAAATGGTTTTGCAACATTATGCATGATCAGTCATCAGAGGACAGTACAAACATATAGGATAACACAAAACAAATAACACTTAGTGAACAGTCAAGGAACAGTAATGGTGGGCATTTTGCCCACGGGTTACTGAATTATAAGCTTTGGGCAGGATTATACAGTAGGATTTGGAGAGTAGATGGTAGGATATTCTATTGTGGGGGGCAAGGGTTTGGCATTAAAATTGGAGGCATGTTACTGTATATGATGGCATGGGGTCTTTGGCTGTGACAATTCAATGACACAGGACCCCCCCTCCAATTTTACAGATGCCAAATTCTCATCCATCACAATAGAATATCCCACTGTCTACTTGCATAATCATACTACATAATCTGGCTTAAAGCTCAGTGTTCTAAAACCCTTGGGTTTACATTCACATACTAATATTAACCAAGTAATTGTATTTACCTTTATTTCTTTTATTTATTTTTTTTGCACGAATATTAAACTGGTCAAACTGGACTCCCTACGTCCCCAGAATATTTCCAAATGGCAGAAGATAAAATCAACAAATCCTAGCAACTTGTCCTCATTCATAACAGACAAAAATTTATACAAAGTTTGTTTTGTAATGTTTGCTAATATCAGATTCCATTAAGACAAATCCTTCTCTCAGTTATTTAGAATACAGCTCTTTCTCTTTTATGATATCCAGATTCTTATTTCCTCGTCTCCTTCCAGTTAACTTCTTCGTTGCTAATTGCAACCTTTTAGATTTTCCCTGATGATTAACTCTGCTAATGCATCATATTGTTTTGGAACTTGAAGTAGAAGACATGTTTTGGTAGAAAGACTTCCTTAGTAGATGATATATGATGAAATATTTAAGAATAGTATGTAATGAACAATTATAGTATTAAACTGTTATTACAAAGGAAAAGAACTATGCCAGTAAGATTGAAATAACACCCATGTTAAAAAAATGTAAAATCATTATTGGTGTAAGCTTTTCAATACCTGCATGATAAACCCAAAAAATAGTTATTCATAAAGTCATTGGGTGGATACTAGTAACTTATTTCTAGGAAACAATAGTTTTTATTTATTGGGTTACAAAACTTTAAGCTGACACATATTTTAGTAATTTTTAATCCAAAGCTCCTCGCCTTTGAAATCAATTTGTATAGATAGGTTCCAAATTACATTCATATATTATCTTCCTAATATAAAAAGCTATTGATATATAGATGTACAGAACAATCTCAGACTACTGTATTTAGAAGGTTTACAAATATCACATGGGACGGAGTACTTTATGTAATGAAGAACATACTGGATTGCTTTGTTCAGCGGTAACTACAGAAAATGGGGCCCTCGTTCATAAAATAACAATGGATGACATTCGATGAACCTATTTCATGATGGTGGCTGCCCTTGGTGTAGGATCCACAGTAATACATAAAATCCTTAATGAAGAATTGAATATTAAAAAAATGGCTTCACATTGGGTTCCACACAATTTAATGGAACAACAAAAGTCAGAGCGTGTCAGAATTAGCCAACGAACTCTTCAAGTACCTTAAGAATGGCGGTCACTGAATTATTTCTAAAATTGTAACTGGTGATGAAATCTTTTCATGATGAGCCAACCAATCAAGAAAGTAGAGTGTGGGTGTTTGAAGATGACCCTATGCCGAAAACTGTCAAAAGACAATATGCAATTAAAAAAGGAATGTACGCTGTTTTTTTTCAGAAGAATAAGATTTGTGAAAGCGATTAAGTTGGAAGGACAGAAGACTGTCATCATATCATGGTACACAGGGACACTGTCTACCAGAAGTTATCAAAGACCTGCAATTAGAGGCTTAGTGCTTCATCATGACAACACATCTTCCTGTAAGGCCAAGGTGTTTTTAAAGTTTTTATGGGAACATAACATCACAGTTACTGAACATCCACCCTACTCGCCTAATCTCGCAATCTGCAACTTCTGGTTATTTTTATACCTTAAAAACAATTTACATTGTCAACCGTTTCAATTCTGAGGAAGAGATCTATTTCACCATACGGTGTATATATTCTTTATTTTAACAAACTTTTTAATCTTAGATTTATTGAATTTAGATATGGTTGGTATTTCGTTTTTCTTTTTGGGTGGAAAATGATCCTTTAGATTAAACTCTCAGAACCTATATTACAGGTGTACAGGTAAGAAGTACACCTAAATAGGTCTGATAAACATTAAAAAAAAAAAAAATTCAAATCAAATCATCAATCGAATCAAATATATATATATATATATATATATATATATATATATATACTTACTTTACGCGATCAGGCCCAGGGGACCGCGCGATGTAACAACCAAGGCTCTCCATCTGTCTCTATTTTCAGCTACCCGTCTCCAGCTCTCCGAAAGTCCCAGTCGCAAGAAGTCTTCCCTCAATCCATCCATCCATCTCTTCCTAGGTCTTCCCACTGGTCTTTTGCCTGTTGGGGTCCAATCCAATACAATTTTGGGCCACCTTGTTTCTTCCATCCTCACTACATGCCCTGCCCATTGAAGTCTCTTACTTTTCATCACCCCCACAATATTGGGCTCCTTGTAAAGCTCATAAAGTTCGGCGTTGTGTCGTTTTCTCCATTCTCCCGTAGCTTCATCCTGGATTGGTCCATAAATTTTCCTAAGGACTTTTCTCTCAAATGTCAGTAATCGAACAAGGTCTTGTTTTCGAGTGCTCCAGGTCTGAGCACCATAAAGAACCACTGGCATAATTAATGTTTTGTACAGTCTTAGTTTTAGCTGCTGAGATAAACTTCTGGATTTTAAAACTGGGTCCAGATAGTAAAAACACCTGTTTCCTGCACACAGTCTTGCCTTTATCTCTGTTTCAATTGACATTACATCAGTGAAAATTGATCCAAGATATTTGAACTCTTTTACATGTTTAAACCTGGTGCCATTAACTGTTAGGTCTTGGGAACTCTGGAGTTTTCTTCCAACGATCATGTACTCAGTCTTCTCAATACTAATTTGCAGTCCAAATCTCGATGCTACCAATTCCAGGGTCTGAATACTTCTTTTCAATTCCTCTTGTGTACATGCCAATAAGGCAATGTCATCAGCATAGGCCAGGTAGGCAATATTTTCATTGTCGATTTGAACACCCTGAAGGTTCTCTTTGTTGACCTCTCTCATTACCTTTTCGAGTGCCAAATTGAACAGGATAGGTGATGAACCATCTCCTTGTCTTAATCCTGTCTCTACTTGAAAACTTTCTGTCTTTTTATTACCTATCTTAACCTTAGCTTTTGTGTCGTTTACGCATAGCTCAACCAGTCTCACCAAATTCTTTGGGATGCCAAACTCTATCATAGTTTTAATCAAGCTCGGTCTATCGTAGGCTTTCTTGAAATCAACAAAGAGGAGATGCAGCTCTTGATCGTATTCGTACATCTTTTCACAGATCAGTTTTAAGATAAAAATCTGGTCCGTGGTTGAACGCCCTGCTTGGAAACCTCCTTGGTATTCTCCAATTATTCCTGTAGTCAGGGGTTTGATTCGCTCAAGTAAGCAGCCAGAGAAGATCTTGTAGCATATGTTGAGTAGCGCTATGCCCCTATAGTTGTCACAGACTGACATATCTTTCTTTTTATGAATGGGGCACATCACCGCTACTTTCCATTCCTCTGGAATAGTCTGTTTTGTCCATATCATCTCAATAAGCTTGTGAATTCTGGAGCAGAGGGCCGCGTCTCCAGCCTTGAGAAGTTCAGCGGGAATCTTATCCTCTCCTGGACTCTTGCCATTCTTAAGTTTTTTAATCTGATTATTTACCTCCTCGATGGTGGGTGGGGGATATTCTGGGTCCACAGTTACCGGATCGGAAAACTCGAGTAATTCATTAGGTTCTTCGCAATTTAGTAAGTGCCTGAAGTATTCCATCCATCTTCTTCCAATCCTTTGCTCATCTGTTAGCATCCTTCCATTGGCATCTTTTATGAATTTGTGTTGAGGGTTTGACTGTCCTTTAAACTTCTTCACTTTCCTATAAAATTCTTTAGATCTATTTCCATGGAAATCTTCCTTGGCTTCCTCCATGATGTTTCTTACATATTTCCTCTTTGCTTTCCTTAGTGTAGCCTGTGTTCGCCGTCGCACCTCCATGAACATTGAATTTTCTTCATCCTGCATGTTACCCTGCACCCAAAGTAATTTGGCTCTCTGTCTCTCTCGGATAGCTTCTTCACATTCCTCATCGAACCACACTCGTTTTCCTTTAATCCGTTTTGGAATTACCTCTTGAGCAGTTTCCTTAATTGCATCTGCGATTGCCTTCCACTTCTGCTCAATCTCGGTATTTTCATCCTCTTCATTCTCCAATAAATCAAAACGGTTGGTTAATTTGATCTTAAAAAGATCTCTTATATTATCTTTGCTCAAGTTTTCCTGGTCAAATCGAGTGATTTTTTGCATTCTCTTGTATTTCCTGGGTCTCCAGATTGCCTCCATCGCTACTTTGATAAGGAAGTGGTCCGATCCACATTCGGCACCTCTAGCCGTCTTGACATTCTGAATCCACCTCTTTATTCGTGTCTCAACTACCACATGGTCAATCTGGTTCACTGTCTTCCCATTTGGGGAAACCCAAGTTCCTTTATATATTCTTTTCCTGTCAAAGTCAGTACTACTTATGAACATGCCTTTTGCAGTCGCAAAGTTAGCCAACCTACAGCCGTTATCGTTGCTCACATCATGTAAGCTCACATCATATATATATATATATATATATATATATATAAATAAATTGGCTAAGTTCGTCTGTCTGTAACTCGATATAATTAAGCTATTAAGATAGATCCAAATACTGTTGGATTTTGATTCAATTTGGTACCATTGAATCAAAAGTACTCAAATTGGATGAAAATATTAGTTCATTTTTCAGATTTTTTTATGCCTGTCAGCCAAAAGGCTTTGCTGCTAGTTATATTATAAAACAAACAGCACACTTTTTGTAATATTAACAATATATATTCGTGACAGTTTTGAACATTGACTATTCTTCATCAGGATTCAATGTTAACAAGATAAGAGTTAGTAGAATTATTCATTCATAATTAATTTACTTAATTTTAAATTGTTTTTAGAGATTTGTTTACTAACTCTTATCCTGTTAACATTCCCAATTTTCAACCTCTTTCTCTTTTATTACATCTCTTTACACAACTCTAATGCCTCAAGCTTACTCATCCCCCTCCTCCCCCAAGAAAATACCAATTTCTAAATGCAGTTCAACTCTCAATTTCCATCCAAATATTTCCCCTCCCCCAACACAGCCCGAAGTCTAACTTTGAGCCCTAAATCTTCTAACCCAATGAAGTAAATATAAAATCTTGAGCCAAATTTCTTATATTTCTAAATAGATGAAAACTTTTAACCAGTCTGATGAAGAACCGTCAATGTTCGAAACTGTCACGAATATATTGTTAATATTATAAAGTGTGCTGTTTGTTTTATAATATAGATAATTATCACATGTTAAATGCAGATCAAAAAAATTCTTTCAACTCTACAACAATAGCAAAGCACGACTCTGACTCCAACATCTCCAAAGAAAACTGCAGATTTCATGACTGAGACTCTATAGTCCTCAGAGACTATCTCTGATCCACATACAGGAAATGATGGCCACATTTTGTAAAACATACCAATTATTTTTAATAATAACAAAATCAGAATTACTGTTGCATCCTGATTTAGAAAATGTAGATACAAGCAAAAGATGACACATATCCAATCACTGAAAATATAAAATATTGATCGAATGGTGAAGAAGATTTTTGTAGTTGTGTTAAAAGCCTCACTCACAATGGCAACCTGATAAGGAAAAGTTAAAAATGATAATGCAAAGAAGTCAGCAATTGCAGATGTAATAATGTAGGTAATGTAAAGCCTGCAAAGATAGATAAAAATAGCAGAAAGAAGAAGGCTAAGAAGCCTGTCCAACCAGAAGATACATTATTTTGCTATAATTAATGGTGGCTCATAAACAGAATTTGTGTTGTTAATATAACAACAGTGATCAATTTCACAAGAGCAACTAAGCTATGCTGCACCAAGAATAAGTCAGAAAACAGATGCAAAACAAAGAGGAAAACTGTTGAAGATCCCTTTAAGAGTTCACCAAAATTCAGACCCAGGAGAGGGTGCAAGGAACATCCGTACTTTTTCAGAATTTGACGAGGTCAGAACCAAGCAATCTTAAATTAATATCCGATATATTATTAAAAAATCAGTTGATGGTACGAGATTTTATATATCTTAAATGTTGAAGACATGAACAAACAAAAAAACAAAATAAAAATCAAGAATATCGTGTTACAGAAAAGCAACAATAAAAGTCTAACAACAGAACATCAAATTTATTCTGAGGCAGTGAAGAGGAAGTTAATGAAAAGTTGTCTCAAATCAAGATTGGTGTTTCTAAAATTATAAGTTCACACATATTCTCTTCCTAAAATATTAGAAATCTACATTTATAAAATATTAAATATATGGATGTTTTCAATTTTAATCCAGAAAACTTGCAGAAAATTGTATTTCAGAATATCAATCACTAATGCCTATAAAATGATTAAGACATTTTATTAAACAAATTATTAAGATAGGCAATTGTAAAAGCAATTCACTTACCTTTGAATTGTTTTTGGGAAGATGTTTCCAGTTGCTGTGTTTGTGCAACTGTTTTTAACAATTCCTGGATTACAATACGATCGTAAATTCCAACATCACTGTAAGAGAAAAATAAAAATAATAATCAGTAACTGTTATAGATAAAAATAAAAACAAGAATACAATGAACAACTGGTTGTAATCAGCAATTACCAGGATTACCAAAATTCACAGGACAATCTTTATCATCGATTCACATTACATTTACTTCTGCAGTTGCTGACATTCTGCTCAATTTATGACATCAGCGAAATGGAGGCAAGAAAAGAATGAAGTGGGATTTGGTTAAAGAACAGAAATTAAATTTTTTCTTCAAAAATAACATTTCTTGCACTGAACCGTTAATATATATTGAGTTATACTCCATTCCTGTGAAAAACTTTCAACATAACTCTAAAAGACTCTTTTAAAAGACTTTAAACTATAGCATTTGATTTGCAATATTAGATGAAAACTCCCAGTAGTTCAATGGCTCAAGACAGAAGGATTTAGATAAGAAGGTTACAGGTAAAGTGTTAAGAAAAATACTTCTTATAATTATCAGGAGAAATTACTTGAGGGTATTTCAGAAATATTCAATAAAAAGTCTGATTTTGTTAATACAGTGGAACATGGATAATTCGAACGTCTTTAATTCGAAATCGTGGTTAATTCGAAGATTTCTCTTGGTCTCTTGAATTTCTTATTAAATCAATGTTAAAAAATTGTGGATAATTCGAAGTTCAACTTCCTTAATTCGAAGTTTTTTATAAAAAATTTCTAACCATAACTTCTTTTCGGCGATTCATCGTTAAGAAATTCGATACGTGACAACTGAAATCCCCTTCCCGCCACCGTTCGACACGTGACGCTTCAGACACCATTCGAGCTTTCTACTGTCAGTGTCACCATGTCTTTCAGTAAACCACGCGAGTACAAGAATTTAGCGTTCGCTGAAAAGGTCACAGTCATTCGCAAGGTGGAAAAGGGTTTGAAGAAGAAATGCCAAATCGCCAACGAGTACGGGATAGCGCCGAATTTCGTCGGTACATTGAAGGACAAACCAACGTCAGTGAAGCTGTTTTCCGTTCACTAAACATGCGTGATGATTTTGCTAACCTTAAGCGACTGAATTCTACAAAACAATCAGACATTGCATAATTTTTTGAAAAACTATAATTTTCTGTATTGAATGCAATATGTACTGTAGCTTCCATAATATAAATCTTATTTTGTTTACATACATATAGTGTTTAAGTCTTTCCTACCATGATCTTTCTGAATAAATATTTACTTATTGACAGAATAATCTTTTCAAGCATTCAGTGGACCTGAAATTAAAGTTAAAAGATGTAACTTGTTTAATTCGAAGTTTTGTAGTGGTCCCTTCAGCTTCGAATTATCCAAGTTGCACTGTAATTACAATAAGCATCATCAAAAATTTTAAATCCTTAATACTGTAAGTTTTTTCCTTTGTTTTCTTTCTTTTAACTACAAGTTAAATCTATTAATTTGGCTCATCATGGATATGTGGGAAAATATTTTGAAGTCAAATAAAAACAAAGGAAAAAAAAAATCTTATAATGCCTCAAATATATGAACAACCATTATATCATTTGCATAAATAAAGAACTTCGATATTCATGTATAAAAATTTAAAGCCTTTTATTCTTATCCAATATTGAACCCGGAAAGTTGAAACAATCAAAAAATGGCAGATAAATCTAACCAAGTTATCATTAAAACAAAAAACAAACAGTCTTTTGTTATCCTTATCAGATTAAATAATTTAATTAAAAAATAACAAAACAGTCACTCAGTATTTTTTATTAAGTAAAGGAAAATGTTATTTGTTACCCAAATTCTTTCTACTAAATCATAGATGGAAGATCTAACACAACAACTTTTCCGCTATTATTATTTTTTTTTAATACGGAATGCATTTGATGCTGGAGAACTTGTCTGCTCCCCCAGAGAAAATTCCCTTTTTTTATGAATAAAAATGATTCATTTCTTCTTCATGAAGCTGAAAAATATCTAAAATATCTTTACTATTTGATGCTGTTGAAAAAATACTAACAAGATAGTAATTCTGATAAATCCGAAGTTAAAAATATCAAGAACCATTTAAGGATTTTTGATATAAAATTAACAATAAATTAAGCAATGGAGTTTAACCTCTTAGCCTTCAGGTATAAAAATATCACAATGATCATCTAGTTAAAAAAAAAAAAAAAAATACAACAACAATGACAAAATTTTCTGAAAGATACAAGATATAATTACTACAACACTCCACTTAACCTCACACTAGTTAGATCAATTATGAAATATGCCCTACCATTTAATTGCCAAGTTTAAAGTTTACAAAACACTCAATTAAAGAACTACTTCCATTTAACACTTATGCTTATATCTATAAAATACACACTTCCTCTGCAAAAAAAAGTACATAAATAAATAAATAAAAATAAAATAGCATTCAGTAACTAATATATAAACAGTAGAAGAGTGAAAATGCTCATGGCCATTTAAATCCTCATTGGGAAAGTTATGTCTTTTAATTTTCAAAAAACCATGTTTTTGACAAACAGGTGAATAATTATTTAGCCAATTCCTTCCACTTTTACTTCCTATTTTATACTGTAATTATCTGGATATAGAATTTCAAAGGAAAAGAGAACTAAGTCTACTGTTAATGGATTGCTGGGAAGGAAATGGACTGATCTCCAAAGCTGCTATTTGAAGAAAACGACAATTTAAATTTATTATTTATATCTTGTTGAGTCCCAATAAAACAAGGCACTCAAGTTGATTCTTTTAATATAGTTTCACAATAAACCTTCAGTTATCCATATATTACTATTAAAAATAAATTACAAAGCATTTTGTTTTTACACAATAAAGATAATTTGAATGAATGAGAAATGAAAGCAATGACTTGACTGACAATGAATGAGCAACTGAGGAAATAGAGGAGAAAAGACAGACAAAGTCACCAGGATACATTT
>JAFIDM010014012.1:7848578-7878323 GCA_023159025.1 Thereuonema tuberculata
ATTCATTTAAATGTTTTCGTAAACTCTAGTTTGATGTTTCTGTTTTGTTTGTGTTTTTCATTTAAAAAAAAAATCACTGTTCAATTGAGAATACGAATTGAACATTTTAAAACAAGAATGATTCTTGTTATTTTATTGATTTGATGATAGTAACAATGGTGATCGCAAATTTTATTATTAAAAGTTAAAAAAAAGTCCTGAAATTTAAAACCGCCAAAAACCCTTCCTGAGAACTGCAAGTGTAACTTTGTTCTGGTGGACGTTACTGAAGAAAGAAATAAAGACAAACGTCCAATCCAGCTCATGGAATCAAACCTAAATCAAACTGACAGTAGACTACCGAGCAATGTTGTAGGTCACTTGATCCTGCCTGGATATGAAAAATGTTTCAGGAAGGAAAATTTTTTATTCGAAAAATTAAACATTGAAATATATTTACTTTGATATAATATTAATCTTAATAACTTCTTTTTTTCTTTTTAGAATCAGAAATCCTAGCCATTCGGCAGACTGTCGAGCAGGAGAGGAACGTTTCACAGCCCTTACTTCCCATGATGCAATCGCATGTTTTTCATTTGCTTTGGTCAACCTCTGCGTGGGTGTGCAATACTCTGAATGCATTCCGAATTTTCTTTCCTCTTTGAGGATAGACTTATTTCTTGTTAGTTAGTTTAACAATGAAAAGTACAAGGAAAAAAAATATTAGAAAATAACCAAAAATAATTTCAAGAGATCATTGTAAAAACAGCATAAAAAGAAAAACGCCATATTATTTTATCTTCATTACATCCATGAAAAGACAAAACATAAGAACAACGGAAAGACAAAGTTCAAACACACAAAAAAAATAATAAAAAAATTAAGAAAAGATAAAAAAGAAATTCTATCTCCCAGTTTGTTTGCCCAACGATTCAGAATGGAAAGGAAAAAAACGAGCAATGTTTGTTAAATATTTAAATGAATTTGTCTGTAACTAATAAAAAAATAATGATCTTGTAATGTTAAGGGCAAAAACGTAAAGGCAAATAAACTGAAGCTCTTACAAGACTGCGAAATAAAACTACGCTAACAGAAATACAGTTGATGTAGAATACACGAAGATTACTAGAATTCGTGTTAGAAAGATTTCCAAATAGTATTGTTAATTTATTGCAGTTCATATGAAAAACGATGACGATTCAATTGGTAATAGTTTGGTAACGAAACAGTAAGTTTCCGATTAACGGCTTTCTTTGACATTAAAAAATGAACTAGTTTTAATTTGTATCTTGAATTGAGTGACACAGATAGTATTTGTATCCAAATAAAACTGTTATTACAGAAATTAGTGTGTTTTATTATTTTCCGTTTCTCTCGAAAAAGATGTTTTTAAACTTTTCTTTTTATATGTTTACTAAATTGACTGGGTGTTAGAAAGTGAAAAAGATGAAAAATACCTCACCCACAGCCTTACTAAGAGGTAAGGTCTAATAGACTATTAAAAACTTCTAGAAAGGTATGAAGTAAGATAGATTCCTGAGTACACCTGTCAATCATTAATGGTGTACTTTGGGATTTTAGTTTTTACAGAGAGTTGCAGATTTAAAAGGATCGTAGGTGAAAAAAAATTTTGGGTGAAGAATCAATCACAGTATCCCTTCTCTAAATATTATATAGGGTATTCAAAAGTCCCTGTACAAACTTTCAAGGTAGGTCAGGAATACAAAACAAACCGTAATCATAGTGGAACGTATGTCCGCAAACGCCACCCGAATGTGCTGAAGGGCACTGTTTGGCAGTACATTAGTTGGGCAGTGTGAGCCATCGTCACTTGGGAGAGGACAAATCCTATACGAGTAGGATGCATTGTTTCACTAATGCTGAGAGGGCAGATGTGCACCTCGCCTATGGGGCAGGGAACGGAAATGGATGAACCGCTGTACAATTGTATCACAGTTTTCTAACAGACTTGTTTCCACGTCCAAACATCAGTTTTCCAATCATCAAACGTCTGCACCAGAGATTGTGTGAAACTGAATCATTCGACGGAAACTGTCGTATTGTGAGCATAGAGCTAATAAATATATTGTCTACTTTACTGATTATCTTTTATTTCTGAACCTTAAAATGTATCTTCTAGCACATTCGGGTGTCGTCTGCGGACATGTGTTCCACTATGAATACGATTTGTTTTTGTATTCCTGACCTATCTTTAAAGTTTGTAAAGAGAATTTTGAATCACCCTGTATATATATTTGTTGTTTTACATAGGAAATAATCTTTATATATAAAAATGAATATATCTTTCTTTCTTTCTTTGTCCTTTATACACTCCTAGGCCCTTTGACCTATCTGGACCAAACTTTGCAGAATTACTCTTTAGGACCCTGCGGAAAAAACAGGCTACCTTAGAACCTGGAAACACCACCCCCAGGGGTTCAAAAAAAGTTAATTCCACACAAATATTATTATGCAACAATTGGAGCTCGACGACAATGACAACTATACCACCCCATAGTGTTGTGCAACAATTGGCACGAAACTATTGTTGTGCAACAATTGGACCTAAACTATGGTTGTGCATAATAGCGACAGAATGAATAATAACGAATTTATAATAATAATAATAATAATCAGATGAATTTTTACGAATTAGAAAAGGTCTGACATGATAGGATTATGATGTTATAAAGTTCGAATAATATCGAACTAGGGGTATAAACGGGACAGAGAAAGGGGAGGGAAAATCTTATATTTTCCGATCTCTATATTATTTTCATATCTATGACTGTCGAGTTACAAAATTCAAATAACATGGAACTAGGAGTGTACACTGGGAGGACGGTGAGTGGATGAGCAAACATGATTCAAAGATACTTCTACGAGGGATTCGGAATAGCTATAGATTTGTAATGAGATCAGACCTTTTGAGTTGTTGTTGTTTTTTGTTTTGTTTTTATACCAACCGGGAAAGTTTCGAAATGATCTCGCAATTGCAATTTCTTTATCGTCCACATTTGGATATTTGTTTTTTGTAACCCGTGCGAAGAACGGGTCTTTCCGCTAGTAAGTTAATAAATTTAACTTGAAAACAAGAACTTTCTACTGTAGTCGACGTTGAATCAATTTCAGATCGTTGTTGCTCTTATATGTATAGTATATGAAGGCACCGCATTTTTTATTAAGTGTTTGAGATTTACTGAATTCAGATCTCACAATGCTTAGTAAGTATCGTCGATTGAAGTATTTCCTATTCTAGATCTAAATTATAGTTAATATTAGAGCAAAAAGAGATCTTAACGTGGAGATAATTAAAATTTTTCTAATAATCTAGTAATTGGCTTTTTTGAATACATCGTCACTTCCTGTTTCCTATTAAGAAAACAAAGAATTGGTCGTTAATGTCTTAAGAGAATGAATCATTAGTAATTGACTGACATTTGCAATTACTATTTTAATTATTTTTATTAATGCTTTCATTTCAAAGCATCTACTAATTCAGCAAAGAAACATCGGATCAATCTGGAAATAGTTATGCAATTCTTTGGAAAGAAAGTAGAAATGGCGTCCAGTAATCACAAGGATTTAGACAACAAGAGATGCTCAGGTTGATATAAATTGTGAACAGATTCTCTTAAATAACATCTGGCTCTGTTTCAACATGTTGATTATATTTCAGAGTAATTTCCTTAAAAAAAAAATAGCAAGTTTAATTAAATGTTAAGTTTTATAATATAAGGTATTCAAGAAATATCGTGAGGCGTTCGAAGCGCCATAAGTTGATCAATATTAGGCACATCGAGGCTTATGGGTCACGGGGAGTGCAAGCATGAGAAAAAAGTTCACATAATTACCATTAGGGTGTATGTGGCGCTGCTGTCGCTATGCAAATGGAGCTCTCCTTGAAAAGGCTAGCACACGATGACTCCTGCACAAGTCTTCCACAAGAGCACAATAATGCCGTTGGTCGCGCTTTATTCGTGAAGCTTTATTATCAGTTGCCTTCGAATGCCACTAGGGCATTACGTGAATACAGGCGTATCAGATGCATCAGAAGGGGTACAGGACCACTATCGACAACAAATTCACCGTTGCAGAGTTCGCTAAGCATCTTTATTGTGAAACCAATTGTTTCATTCCTGCAGCAGCATGGTGCCATAAATACAATAGTCTTCATGCAAGATGAAGCTAGACCACACACATCACATGTTTCTAGGAATAGGATTGCAGAGTGCATCCCTAATGATAGTATAATAAGCAAGCATTATCCTTATGCATGGTCCCCACGATCCCCTGACATCAATCCTTGTGACTTTTGCAAGCTCTGGGGTTCTCTCAAGGATAGGGTCTATCGAGGTAGGGTGCACACGCTACAGGACTTGAAAAATGCCGTAAGACGTGAATGTGGACGTCTGCATGATGAATTGCTTCGAGATGTTATAGAGCACGATATGCATTGAATGCAAATAGAATAGTCTCTTCAGGATGGAGGACACATTGAACATCTTCTGTGACCAACCGTTCTGTTCCACAATTCCGAATTCGAAAGAGCAACGGAAACCAGAAGATACTATATAGCCGACAGCAGCGCCACATGCCCCTCGTGGTGACTATGTGAACTAGAATTTTTTTCACTTGAAAAAAAAAAAGCCCCATAAGCCTACAATCCAAAATTTGAGATCGATGCGCCTAATATTTACCAACTTACGGCGCTTCAAATCCCTCACGTTATTTCTTGAACACCTTGAATATTGCTACATTACAATCTAGTAATTTTTTTGTTTTTTGGAAGTTTTGCTAGAAAGGAAATCTTAATTGCTCAGATATAAAACAATCGTGTAAATTTTAGGTTATCAAATCCTAAAAAATTATTTTTGATAATTATAAATTTCTATTTAAAAAAAACCTCTACATTAATAAGATCCTTCGATGAAATCAAACACAATTCGTTAGAAGGTGAACATTACCTTGAGGACTGAAGGATTTCAGTTTGAGGAAATAATCAAGAAAAAAATTAATTATTTACAAAATATTTGAGGAAACAGAAATATTAAAAGAAAAAACAACAATGATTAAAAAAATATACTTTTTGATTTTTTTTTCTTTGTCACTTTTGATAGGTTTACTATTAATTGACAATTTGTCCTAATTTTAAAATAACTGTCTGATCCATTACTTAAAAGTATTCTTCAACTTAATATCTTTTTAGTTTACGTAATGATGAAGTTGTGTAATACTCCTTTTCATATGCTTCAATGGCATTGGATAAAGAGATAATATAGGAGCAATTGAAGTGAAACCAAGACTGAAGTGAAACCTACTTCAGTGTCTCTAATTATTATGTCTTTGATAAGAAGACAAGTTATTATCATCATTAGAGTCTTCTAGGGTACTTGGAAGACAAGAATGAACTGGATGAGCTTATGGACGGCTCTTGTCTTTGGATTCCTGGGCGTAGATGCCTGCAAATACCAGACAATCTACGTCAACCAAAAGGTAAGAGAAAGGTTTTTTAGTAGTAATTTTTGTTCACAGTCCTGCAAAATATTTAAAGACGTTTTTGATGATACTATACATGTGAGAGAGACTATGGGATTCCGAATGTCAAAGGGTTGGAAATGGATTAATTCGCTATAATACTC
Source organism: Thereuonema tuberculata (assembly GCA_023159025.1). Classification (NCBI taxonomy): domain Eukaryota; kingdom Metazoa; phylum Arthropoda; class Chilopoda; order Scutigeromorpha; family Scutigeridae; genus Thereuonema; species Thereuonema tuberculata. The sequence continues at coordinate 7,854,200 of JAFIDM010014012.1, forward strand.
TGACCTCAGACTCATTTCTTTCAAAAGCAACAATGTTTTCGAAACGTGATCATCAATTCAGTCAATCGAAATGAAAGAACCAAACAATTTTAGTTTTATTAAGTAAATGTCACAATGTTTTCGATTTGAATAATGAAACGGAATTAAACGAGGAAAATATATTAGTAACAAAATATAAATGACAGTCGCCGAAAACGCTTTCTCGGGACCCGTGTTCCTAATTTAAATGTCGGATTTATCGATAGGAAAACTGGAAACTTTAAAATTGGCGATGTTTTAGTTCTTTCTTTAGAAACATACATTCTAAAGAAAAATGTAATTATCCAAGAATGACTTCCTCTTCATTAGGCTTCAATTAACAAGTTTTAATTGCCAGCCACCATGAGATGTTTTCTTTAGAACACTTTTGAAAAACATGTTATTATAAACAAAAAAAACGAATTGTTAAAATTATTACAAGTATTTTCATTTACAAGACTAAGGACTCAGTTTCAGATTCCATTCCAGTATTACTTCAGGAAATGCTGTGAAGTTTAAGGAGACTAGAAAACGACGTCGTGAGAAATAAAAATATTATACTGAAATTAATGGTTGATGAAGTTAGAAACATAATTTATTTATTTTTAATTGAAAATTTCCATTTGGCTGTATTTGAGCATTGGAAATAATATTGAAAATAATTCTTAAACGCTTATGATTACTCTGATAACAATATACAATTAAAGCAAATAAAACTTTATTTTTTATTATTATCGTGTTTGTATGTTTCAAACTTTGGGTTTCCCCAGCAAAAACAATATGGCGGGTCAAGGACCAAAGCACATATTGCCAAGTGTAAAGACATGTGCAAGAATGATTAGGGATGTGTGGTTGTGTCCATAAATTTCCTAACTATGTGTGTAGTGTTGAGTACCACAGCCTTCTGCAGTTGTGCATAAGTGTTTTTGTGAAGTCCTAGTGTGCTGAGACTGTGGTGCAATGTGTTAGGCACCAGACCAGTGGCGGACAGAACAATGGGTACAACACGTACTCGGTCCTGCCTCCACTGCTTCTGGAGCTCGTGTGCTAGGTCGGTGTATTTACTGATCTTGTCTGCGTGCGTTTTCTGCATGTTCTTGCTGATAGGCACTGCAATATCAATGAGATAGGTCTGTTTGTTGACCTTATCAACAAGTGTGATATCAGGTCTTGTTGTGATATATTTCTGTGTGAATGGGGCGGTCCTAGTACAGCTTATTTGAGGGTGACTAATGCGCTTCGTGATATGTACTTGTAGTACGGGACCGTGTTCTTAACAAGTGAGTGTTTGTGTGCTAGCTGTTGATGAACGATCGACGCTACCTGATTGTGTCAGGGGAGGTAATCTGTTTGGGAGAGAAGGAGAAAGCCTGATATTATGTGCTCGATCGTCTCATGTGTAGTGTGGCATTTCCTGCACGTAGATGAAAAGATAAATGAAAAGATTTCATTTGATTAACATTATTAATATGTTCAGTAATACTTCAGTTGTTTCTGCATTGGTAATTTGGGTTTTTAATTTTTAGAATCACTAATTAACTTCAATTAAATAGTATAGAATAAATGTATACTTGAGACAAATAATCTTTGCAGTATTAATCGATTTCCAAAATAAGCTTTATTTGATGACGTTGCATTTATTAGGAAAACAGATCAACGAATAGGAATAGTCACAATGTAATGAATCCCTCTTATCCTTTATTTTTGGAAGGTTTAATCAAGCTAATAATCGAAACTCTTTCTTGTGTATTTTCAGTTGGATCATTTTACTTTTGCTAACGAAGACACCTTTCCACTGCGAGTTCTGATTTCAGATCAGCATTGGAATCAAACCAATGGACCAATATTTTTCTACACTGGAAATGAACAAGATGTCACTGGTTTCGCAAACAATACGGTAAAACCCTTCCAATTTTCATAGCATTTCATTGAATAATTAACATTAGGAGAAGCTTTAAATTCTGAATATCTAATTTTGAATTGCTCTTCTTCGTATCAACTATTTGTTCATTAGGATAAAAACATATTCTAAGAAAATCTAAAATGTTTGAAATTTTAATTTTACTTTAAATATTAATATTTTTTTTATTACTATTATACTTTCAAGTAATTGTCATATAAAATACATGGGATTTTATTTTTTTTTAAAGTCTATTCCTTCTTAAAGCCCAAAAAAACGTTTATCTCAGAAAATAAGGCAAAAAAACGCCAAAGTTTAACGTGCTGTGAGATGAATTGAAAAAACCCAAAAGAGACAAGAAAACAAAAGAACAGCACCTGAATCAAATGGAAATTGCCTTTCCGATTCAATTATTAGGAGAGGAGTTGGGTACGGCCGTTTCGTCCTTCTACGGACTCATCAGCCCAACCCTGCCTCGTTACTTAGCCGTGTCTTCTTCTTCGTCGTAATTCCCACAACGATTACTTCTCTATATTTCAAGAAATTCTTTCTCGAACTTGGAAGAGTCACAAAGAAGTAAAATATGTATGTAAATGAAGATTTCGAGTTCAACCTGTGAGTTGCGAACAGCTGTATAGTACAAAACAGCAACTATCCTAGGATGCTTCAACACATGAAAGAAACGTGTATGTGTTAATTCAGTGTTTGAATTGTTAACGAAAATGGAATGAAGATGATAATCATAGGAAACATATTGTCATTTTGTTTTTCATCGTTTTTTTCTTTTTCTTTTATATATATATATACATATAAACTAATTGAATTAAAAATGTAATTGTAAATTAAATATTAAATTGATTAAATATCAGAAAAACTTAATTTTACATAATTAAAATAAAAATCTTGTATTTTTATCAGAGCTTAATGATTGCGTTAAATGAGTTTCAAATAAAAACGAATTTTTTAAAAGCCAATTATTCTCTATCTTCATTTTGCCTAGGACTTTTAATTTGAATTTATTGATCATTTAGGGTTTTATGTGGGATATTGCAGAGGAGTATGAAGCAATGGTGGTATTTGCTGAACATCGGTATTACGGGGAATCATTGCCACCAAGAAAGCAATCAATGACAGTAAGGACCAGTTCCGTTGATCAATTTAGTCCAATTGTATATTACAGCTTCTTTTATTATAATAATTATAATATATTCAAAGTTAAATAAAACCATTTCGATTTTTTTCTTTTGCTCTTAGTTAACTGTGGATATCTTTTCCATATTTTCTTTTGTTCTCTGTAATTAGGACAAAGACTATTACAATTACTTAAATATTGAACAAACTCTGGCTGATTTTGCTCAAGTCATTTGGTATTTAAAACACGACTTTACTAATGCCAGTCAGAGTGCAGTGATTGCCTTTGGAGGATCCTATGGAGCGATGTTGGCTACTTGGATGAGAATCAAATATCCACATTTAGTGCAAGGGTAAGACAATACAAAAATACTCCTCAATATTATTTTAGTTTGATTTTTTTAATTAATTAAACGGCGCTAGAGGATCTGTCTCTGTCCAAAGTTATTATGATTTACAAACCAAAAATAGATATATATTAGTTTTCAATATATTAAAATATATTGACTTTTGAGACGCCAGTGATTTATTTAGTAAATTAATTAAAATACAGTAAATATTTATTGAGATTTGGATGAAAGTTTAATGGATTTAGACTAGGATTATTGATCAGATCTTACAAATATTCTGATCAATAATAATAGTTTAAGAAGTAAAAACTACTTCATATTGGTGTAAAGTGAAATGTTTATATGTTGTATTATATAGTTAATTCTTATTCACTTTACTAAACGAAGTAAAAAAGCCCTTCTGATTTTAATACGTCTTTTAATAGAAATCATAAGATAAAACTATTTTTGTTATAAAATGTAATTTTAAATAGAAATAAGTGCGTTCATCTGTCTGTATATAAGGTGCGTCCAGAAATTGAATAATTATGAAAAGAAATTATATATTTATATATGTATATATATATATATATATATATTCCATTTTGCTCTTTTGACACTAAACTAAGGAAATGGGTGTAATTATTTTCATTTAAATAATTTATATGAATTCAAATAACACTGATAGTATCCAATAATAATAAAGCCACTATCCAAAATACCATTAATTATAAAATCTGGCAAGAAATGGCAGGACATGTAAATGCAAATGACCGAGGTTAACAAATGTTTATTAGGAATTTATCAGCAAAGTTTCTTATCTCTTACTTTAAACAATGTCAGTCTGCTGTAGGTCAATTGCAAAGGCATTGGAACGGTCTCAAGCTGTAATTGTTAATTATTTGAATATTGGACAAAAAAAATCTAGTGCACTAGATGACAGGCCACGATAGCAAGCCACCGTAACTTACATCACGTGCAAAAAGATTCATTATTCGTGAAGTTACTGAGAATAATAGATCCATCAGAGCCATTGCCAGACGTCCTGACATCTCTGTGCCAAAAATCAACTGTTCATAACATCCTCCATGAGCCTCCACACCTCATATTCAAGACGAAGTCGTCTCGACCTCCATTGAAGCAAAGCCACAAAGAGAAAAGGCTTTTCTGGGCGAAAGAAAAAATTCCTGGAAGGAGAAGTGGAAAAGTAATATGGAGCGATTAAAAGAAGTTTAAGCTGGATGGTCCAGAAGAATGGCAATTTCACTGGCACGTGCCATTCGCAAAGAAGAAGATATGTAGAGGTGGAAAGTCAGTGTAGAGGTGGAAATGTAATGGTGTGGGGAGCCTTTGGCTGGCACTCCAAGAGTATTCTAGTATTTGTAACAGGGAGGATGGCTGCTGTAAAATATCACGAGATGCTACAAGACTACCTTTTGCTATTTGCTGAGAGTATGGGAGATCTTTTCTTCGAATTTCAGCAGGACGATGCTCCAGTACTTTAAAGCCATACCGACCTATGAGTGGTTCCTTGACAATGGTGTGCAGATGATGGACTGGCCTGCCTTTTCTACTGACTTAAAACCCAACAGAGAACGTTTGGGGCTGCTTAGCACATGCTGTGTAGGCTGGTGGAACGTAGTTCAATGTGGAGACTTTAAAAGAAAGCATTTTTGAGTAATAGTAAAATACATACACAAAACTTATCTCCAAAACCTCATATGATCAATTCCTAACCGTGTTTTCAAAGTTATTCAGAAAAGTGGTGACTTTATGGAACAAATGGCTTTGTACTGTAATTTGTGGACATGGTAGAATTCAAAATTTTGCGAAACGTTTTCTGTTTTTGACCATTCAATTATGTGGTATAATTTATGTTATTACACATGTATAACGTTGTGGTAACAAACATTATGTAATTTTGCTGCAAATATTGTGATTTATTTGAGACTTACTCCTCTTCTTTCTCTAAACCTTTTCCCATTTCTATGTGGGGTTAGCGTTCCCTTCTTTTATTCTTTTACTCCATTTCTCTGTGTTTAGGGTTTTCTTTCCCATCTCTCCCTCAGATCTTCAGCCACCTTATCTCTCCATCTGAGCTGGGGTCTCCCACGTTTTCTCTTTCCTGGCATCTCCAACATTCTCAGTTGCTTTCCTACGTAATCATCATCCTTGAATTTTCATTCATTCTCTAACATTCATAGTACACACATTTTCATTCATTCCATGAGGTTTTGGCAGTTAAATTTTACGGCCGGATGCCCTTCCTGACGCCAACCCTCCCCATTTATCCGGGCTTAGAAGGTAATGGGGCTATCCCATAACCCCCCATTGGTGATAGGGTTTTATTTGAGATGTAATCTGTGGCTTTATGATTTCTGGATGCACCTTAGGTGGTAGTCGTAACTCTAAATTGGGAAATTGCAATTTTTTAGTGTGGATTAGATCAGCTAATCAATGACCGACTGATTTTAATAAAGTTAATAAAGAGCAGCAGGTAAGAAAAAAAGGACGTCAACAAATAAGAATTAAGATCCCTTTTACACTGGCTACGACAACTCCCAATTTTCTTGTTTTAAAATAAGATAGTTACGAAATGGACTTTAGGTTATTTCGATACTCACTCACACAACTTATTTCACTCAAATTAAAATACTAGAGAGAAAATGCCATTAAATCTTAAGGAAGGAAGATGACAAAACAAGAAGCTCGAAGAACTTAAAGCCTACTTTCCCCTTAAAATGTTATTTTATTTTATTTTATTCGTGAAAAACAACAAAACTGAAAAGACCATTTGATTTTCAAATTCTAATGCTTACTGAACACAAACAGTATTTATTTTTCCATTTTCCGAATAAAAATAAAAAATAACAAAAATTACTTAAAAGTAACAGGATAAATTTAACATGTGCCGATATCATTATAGTCTTTAAATAAATTCAGTAAATATTTTTTTTTTCAGTCAAGATTTGAAAAAGATCCACGAATGGGAGTGAAATCGGTTGCATTTTTTTTTAATATATGTTTTATTGTAAATTTGTTTGTTGGCTCAATTTATTTAAAGACTATAATTAATTAAATTAATACCCATTAATTAACTTAAACCGTGAGCTAATTAACGGATTAACTAAAAGCGGAATAAAAAAATCGTTTATTTAAAAGCATCAAATACTATAAAGCGATCAATTCTTGTAGATTTTATCTTAAAAAGGGGCCTACCGTATGTAAGATAACTTTTCTCTTACTAACTATTGTTCCTCTTACGTTAATTCTCTTCGTCTCAGTCCAAACTACAAATCGGACAGATATGAGTCGTTCTTTATTGGAGTCTTTATGATTTTGAGAGATTGGGACAATTACAAGCTCCGCTCTGTGGTCACTTCCAGTTCCGGTCCTTAAAATACTTAAGAAGAATATTCTCAACACCTTACATGTAGTTTCATCTTCAATCTGCATTGTATTTTATTCAATTGTGTTGTTCAGTATATTTGTTCAGTATTGCATAATGCCGGGCGAACACGTAGCAACAAGCGGCAATATTGCTGGACAATATTGCTCATTTTTATTGCTGACAACCGTTTCCAGCAATAAAAATGAACAATATTGCCCAATATTGCCCATTTTGCTGGGCGAACACGTAGCAACAACTGTGTGTTCGCGCGTGATAACGGTTGTCAGCAATAAAAATGAGCAATATTGTCCAGCAATATTGTCGCATGTTGCTACATGTTCGCCCAGCTTTACCTCCCCCTCTTTTTATCTTATTTTGATTTTTATTTTATTTTTCTACTTTTTTTTTCTTTATTTTAAATTTTTTAATCATCATTTGTAGAAAATGAAACGTGTGGGGATCGCTATGGTTCCATGTCCGTTTTTAATATCGAAAAATTGATTCTTAGTTATTTGTAAAAATCAAAATTACTAATAACTAATTTTGCTTTTCTCTTGAAATGGAAGCGTAGTATATTATTACTATATAAACTAGAATTTTTTTTTCTACGTTGCAGATAAGTCGGTTTTTATTTTGTTTTAATGAGGATTATTTTTATGAATATAAGGAAAATGAAGATTTAAAAACAAAGAATGACCAATTAACATTGTTATTTAACATTTATAAGGAAAAAGGAAAAAAAGAAAAGAAAAGATTGCACGTGGCATATCAATTATTATATAATATACAAGGTTATTCATAATTCCTTGACACATTTCAGAGGTTCGCAGCTCGGTGGCGAAAAAAGAGATGTTTGCCCCCGAAATATCAATTGAAAGACAAACCCACCAAGTATTTTTTGTTTTTGTTTCTAAATGTTGTGTGGGTTTACGTTGCGTAACGCGGCAGACATCCAGGCAGTAATCCATTACTGATCATAAGCACATGGATTTTAACATGAATAATATAATCGTTTAAATATAATTATTCCATTGTAGAATTTTAACTGCGAATTCCATAGAAAACTTCGCGAATCTCTTTTAACATGAGGAACTTGGGACAAAGGGGATAAATATTCCTTTCGTATATTATTTAACAAACACTGATTAGCGACCTATTATGATAGCGACTAAAATCGGTAGCTATTGAGTTTGTCCTGTCCGTCCGTCCGTGTCTGTCCACCCCTAACAACTCCCGAACGGAAGGTCGGATCGACTAACGGATTTCACCATCGCGTTCAAAGGCCCCAAACACTGTAGGAATGGGTTATTTGGCATTGTTGTCATTGGATTTACGCTATCAGCTAACATATTAGAAATGCAACCATTTTATTTTAGTTATCAGCCATACCTTGATGGTTAAGGTTTCGGACTGATATACTGAAGGGTTTTTTTCTCTCAATGTCCGCGGGTTTGTTTTTTTTTTAATTGTTGTTTTTTTTTTCCTATTTTTTTCTAACTTTTTTATTTAATTTTTCCTTACGTTATTGTACTTTCTTTTTTTATTATTATTTTTAAATTTATTTTATTATTATGGATCGCTCTTAAATTTATGTTTTAGCACAAAATTCTATTCACTTGTTTTATTTGTTAAAGAACAGTTGCATTACTTTCAAGACAAATCAACAATATTTCTAGTTTTTGAAAAATTAAAATACTGTTTCATTTTTTGATGTAATCACAATAGTTTTCATGACATACGAATGAATGTATTTGTATCGCAGAAATAATCAAAGTGACTTGGCTTTTACTAGATAGTTTGAGATAAAAATAGTAAATTTTTACAATTTTAACTTCTTTTTCAATTTACTAACGTCAATGCTTAATTATTTATAAGGTGATTTAATTGTTCTGAAAAGGTTGGTTAATATTCATTCGATTCGATTCAGAAATTATTCTTTAAATATTGTAATTAATAATGTCTTATTTCTTTCCAGGGTTATTTCCTCTTCCGCTCCGTTGCTTGCTGATTTCCTTCATGGTACAACCTGTGAATTGCCTAATGAAAAAGTGAAGGAAATCTATAACAAAAGATCTACAGAATGCGTTCGATCCATTCGTCGCTCGTGGGACGTCATTAATCATTTCAACCAATCAGGTGAAACAAAACACTTCAGCTCATTATAAACATAACATGAGGAACAAAAAAGTTAGATAAAATTCTGTAGATTTATAATTTTAATTGTAAATACAGAAGATACTATATATCTAAATTTTATTAAAAAAAAAAGTTGATCAGGAATTTAAGGGAAGACATAATGAGGAAGAAAAATTATAATCAAGTTTTTCATATCAAAGATTCAAATACATTTATAAATTTATACATTAAAATTCACGAACGTTTTCAAACGATCTGCGTTTCATTTTCAAGTGAGAATTCTGACTTGAAAATGTAACGCAGGTCGTTTTGAAAACGTTCCTGAATTTTAATGTATAAATTTATTGTAAATGTGTTTGAGTGGTGGCCTTGAGGCTTTGATAGAAACAATTTACTCATGTTAAACTATTTAATATAAAAAGTTTTTCATTTTTTTTTTGTCGATCATCTTTATTACAGCTAGTCTATATCAGTGGATATCAAATTCAAAACCGTTCGAGAATTGGATTCACAATTTGAGATCTTGCATGCGACAAAATGTTAAAAGAGATTCAGGAATGTTACAAAGCTATTTAATGTCTTTCTCTGAATCACTGGTAGAAACTGTTTCAAATAGATCTTATCCTGAGTACCTCCTTGTATCTGACCAGAAGTAACCAAAGCAAAAGAAAGAAAAAGTAACCCGGATGTTTTGATATCCCGGGAACTGAACTTAAAGATTCAAGAGATAAGCTAATGCCTAACAAGGTCTCTTGGCTTGGCTGAGAGGGCGTTTTAAAACGAAGATTATTATGAATATATGTTTACTTATTTTGAAAATTAATGTAATGTACTTACGTAACACAATTCTTTATATCTATCTTTCTTATATAGTTGTTTTCCAAAACCCAAATTTTCTAGTAATTGCCCTTAATTCCCGCTTTTCCAAGAGTGTGTTTCTAAGCCTCTTTCCCATTCTCTCTACTCGTGACCCTCAAGGCAGCTTGTTAATATCAGAAAGGTCTGTTAGTCCTAAAGTCTGCTCCTTTAGTCAAAATAGTCTGAATCGAAATATTTGACTAAGAAAATCAGAGAAACAAAAAACCAAAATAAGAGATAAAATCAGGAGACAAAAAACAAAACAAACATACATTGAAAGAGCTTAAAACTATTAGCCATAGAAATTATTATATTTAACCAAATATTACAATTGATTTAAAATAGAGAAATTATCAATTTTAAGTCATTATTATCATACAAAAAGTAGATGAAACAAAACTTGAATTATCTAGACTGTTACAATCTATATTACTAAAATCTTTTATTTTTCTGTGTGTCTGTCCGGCGCAATTGTTAATTATTAGTTTCCCTTGCTGAGAAAGTCAGATTATAAAATTTTATTTTTTTATATTTTTTTTCGCCTTTCATGGGATTTGAATCGATGACCTTCGTCCTCGCAGTCAGGAACACTAACCATTGGACTACTGCTGGTCCCCCATTATCCAATCCTACTTTTATTCTATTTGTTCGCGCGCTATCAAATAATGAGTTCATTCAAAAAAGGAATAAAATATCATTTTCCATAACCGCTTGGAATCGATTCTTCTTGGATTATCTCATACTTACCAGGTGGATGGCCTAGTTTTTAAAGATTAGAAAATCTAGAAGAGATTATTTCATAAATCAAAATTCCCTCATTTTTCCACAAATTCCCTAATGTTTCCCCGCGATCATTGTTTTATTTTTTAAAGTTTCTTTTTGAAGGTAGATCCATTGGAAATTAGAATTCAAGTGAAAATGTACAATGTATTCATTGAATAATAGTTTTCGAAAACAAAACCACACGTTAACAGACAAAGTGTAACTGAAACTGTACCAAAATTTCTAGCAGTTCGGTCAAACTCTGTCGATCAAACAAATTGTAAGGAACTTACCAAATTTTTTATTTTTGTTTTTTTTTGTTTTTTTCTCTTTGAAAAACAGTTTTAACTTTCGTGTATTTTTTTTTTCAGATGCAGGTAAACATTTTCTGAGTAATACCTTCCACTTGTGTCAAAGAATCTCAACAGAAAAGAATCTGAATGATTTTAAAAATTGGATATCCGCTGCATTTTTTTACTCAGCGATGACGAATTATCCAACGGCTGCTAATTTAATGATGCCTCTACCTGCAAATCCAACAAAAGTAAGTTAAGACAACAACAAACGAAAATTAAACTGACAGTAATAACTATAAAATTGAATGTGAGCAACATCTAAAACCACACCGTCAAATAGACTAAAAAGACACTGAAAAGGTACGGACTAGTTTCGGGTCCTTTACAACGAATGAAATGAGAAACAAGATCGTCAGTATATAAAGGGAAAAACAACCAATCAGTGGACCTGAACGAGTCTGAAAGAACCAATCATCTTCCTTATACAAATGAGGGCCGATTAATAGTTATACGGATCAAACCATAATATCAATGGGGTGGTCAACCTATTATTTATCTGCACAGTATAAAAGTAAATAAATAAATAAATATTGTAGAGTTCCTTTTTGTGTACGAGAATCTTCAGCGCTTTTGCGCATGCGTCAGGTCTCCCTCGATTTCTTCAGAATAGGGGCGAGGAGAAATAAAGAGGGGATGTTTACTTTTTATCAATGTTAGTTTACTAGTAGCTACGTTCTATTTGCGCTTTTCGGGAAAGAATTATGGACAGAATAAATACTATTGCAAAAATGCTCCTCCGTTATTTTTTTCTTAAAAGCGAAAATGTCCAAAAGAATTTCTTAGGAAAGTGACCATCTCAGCGTATCACCCCTCTGCGGAGTAAAATCGTCCGCCAGTGGTGGTTTTGGCTTTCGAAAACGAACAGTAGTGCTCATTTTAAAAACTATATATATATATATATATATACACACATGCATACATATAGCCTACAAATATATTAAAAACAATAAAAACACCTATTTACTGTACGTCTAATTTATATATATACAGTATATACATATAAAAAGGAAAAAAAATGTTATTTAAAAGTATTGCGCAGCGCTCTCAATACAATCGTTTATCATTGTATATCTTTTTAGTCTGTTTCAGTGTCTTTTCAGATGTTTGTCATAGAAACTTGCTGTGTTCTTTAGAACAATGTATTAAATCGTCTTAAAATTAACCAAAGTTGACTTAACCAAAGTTCTTATATTCTGAGGATCTCACAGATTAAAGAATCTTATTCTTTATTACCACTTTTTTATTAATATATTTGGTTAAACTTTAGATTACGATATCTCCAATGGCCGCCCACCGTGGTATCTTGCTGCATACTGTTAGCTCAAGATCGCAGTTAGCCAGATGAGGGTTAGTTTTTCTTGTAAAAGATCGTGCAAAACCATTTTGAAATAAACATTCTACTTTTTACTTGTTAATTCTTTATTTTACATTATCCACATCTTCCAAATAGTGCAACGGCCGCCGGCTATCGGGCGGCCATTGGGGGTACCGTAATCTAAAGTTTAACCATATATTTATTACACTGCACATTGGCTTAGGTGCGTCTCCAGATAATGTGTAAATATGTGATTATTCTTTGCATTTCCATTAAACTTGCTTTTTCTTTGTTTCCTCTGTTTAGCTAAGCCTAAATGCTTTCATTTGCAAAATCCCTTACCTTAAAACGCAACTGAAGAACTCTTGTCAAATCTAAATATTCCTACAAGTTCTCGTATTAACAGCTTTCTTATTTCTTCGTTCAAACTGGAAACAGCTTCAGGAAAGAAAAAGACAGAACTAAAGATTTATTTGTTTCTCTCTTTTTTTTTTAACATTTTAGGAAGTTTGCAAATATTTAAGCAATAGTTCTTTAGATGCTGATGAGTTGATGGAGGCTGTATTTGAAGCCATATCTGTATATTACAATTACACAGGAGATAATGTCTGTTTTAATACATCCCATTTGATATCAGATGACAGCGCTACGAAGACATGGATTTATCAGGTAATTATTATTTGTACATCATTCATGAAAAGAACAAAACATTTTTGGAAGATTTTCTTAAGTATCTTATAGTATTTAGTCTCTGAAGTGACGGCATTAACTAATTTAACATGAAAATGGCAATACATTAGTTGCAGTTCAATTGTTTGATAAATCTTCAAAATCTTCTTGACTGTCTTTGAAATTACTTATTATGTTCTCTATCCCAAACTTAGTTGCGAACACTGCAGAAAGTTATGATACAAAAACCAAAAGATGTTTATTATTGTTTATTTATAAAAGTTTATTTATTCATTTAACGATAATTATTATTGGAATAGTCAAAGAATAGTAAAGAACGAATTGGCTCTGAAAAATTCGAAATTATGCGTAATAAAATTTATGGAAATTCTTTTAATTCAGTTCCTTTCTTCGGTAATACAGTCATCAACATCAACAAGCAACAAGTGATCATCGGAATAAAACCTAACCCATTTTTTCTCTCCAATTGACGAATCACTAGATTCACTGGGTTATTCCAGCCTCTATATTATCACCAGGAAATGCTTAGAAAATAGTCGCATTAAGAGTTGTTTAACTGTAACAACAAAAACCACTGACTTATTTCTCAAGTGGAAAATCTCGGTTGTTGGAGATGAGTTTCAAATGACACAGAGGTAACATTTCCGGATGACTGAAGAACAGCTACCAATTCTATACAAAGGGTTTAACATAAGAGTCATCAAGAGGGGAAACAAACCAATGATCTCCTATAGTCCACAAGCAAACATCTACACAACTTGAGCTGCCGAATAACATTGTATCAATAGCCGCTGTTAAATAGATTGATGTTGGAAAATTGTTGATAAATGAAGTTCCTTATCAATATATTTTTAATCATATTAAATACAACTACTAAAATCAGCAACAAATCTACTTGTTTTACCAAAAATAAAATTACTCAACCATTGGCGCGAATCAAAAATTAATATTAGATCTAAAAGCGATTTTTAAAAAATACGATAAATGATTAAATCTCCTCTTTTCAAGACTCAATTTTGTAGAGTCATTTTTATTTAAAATAAGACAGTAAATGATCGTGTTAAGAACGAAATATGAAAATGGATTTCAATTGAGTAATTACAGTTTTCTTTTACTTAATAATTAATTAAAAAGAACTTTACGAAATTTTCATAGCACTAACATTATCCAGAACCAAGTAAGTAGGAAGCCATTTTCTTAAGAAATGTTTCTTGTACTGCGTTTTTGCAAAGAAGTAAATATAACAACCTTTGTTTCCCTTTAAAATTGTAGACCTGTACGGAACTGACTATTCCTGAGTGTTCAGATGGAATCCATGATATGTTGGAAGCGCAATACTGGAGTTTCCAGTACTACTCTGATTACTGTTTCCAACAGTATGGAGTGAAACCAGTGAACAACACTTTGCCAATCCAATATGGAAATATCATTAATACGGAAGCAACAAACATTGTATTCAGGTAATAATAATAATAATAATTATTATTATTGTATTAGCAAATAAATAAATATTTTTAAAATCCAAGATAAAGAATCAGGACCGTACTTACTGTTCTCTTGGTTCTATTGCGGGGATCTCAACCACAGTAAGAATTAAAAAAGAAACAAATGCTGTGTAATTCAAATATTAGGGTCCAGGTAAAGTACTGTTTTGATTTTTATTTATATAATTTATTCAAGTATCTTAATTTGATCTTCGTATTCATTATTATAATTTTTCGAAGTAAAATTCGTAACTTTTTTAAAACTTTTTTGTCAAATTTAATGTTGCGTCCCCCCCATCCTACATCTGCATGGCCCCAGACTCAAGCGCTTGTGCATAAATACGACCCTGTAAATATAAATTAGTATCGCATATTAATGCAAAGTTTAAATAAAAGGTCAGACGATCAAAGCCTATCGTTATGGAACCAGAACTAGAAAACTTTAAAATTTTTAAAAGTTACTTTTAGTTATGAGCAGACAATGAAAAGTTCTGACTGGTGAACTTCATAACTTCTGCAAATTCACATTTAATTCAACTGAAAACAATCTTCCAGTCAATAATTAATGGATAATAAACTAAATATCACTAATCAGTGACGTAACTACCATAGGATGGGCAAATCAAGACAATTGAGACTATACCCAAAAAATTGGAATTTTTTTAACATTTATAAAACTTTTTTCCTAATTAAGATTGGAATAATCGTTTCTTTTCATGCCATGTAACCAACTCTAGTCTAACTGATGACTGTGTGGTATCAGCACATTCAATGCCGGCTACATCAGTCAGTTCAATTGAGCTTTGGATTTTATTGTAGCTATAAAATTACAAAATATCTTCAAGGGTAATATCTTACCAATAACTTTTAGCCACGAGTAAATCAAGAAATTTCAATTACAAAGTCAGCGTCAATCCTTAATGAAAAGAAAAAGAAAATTTTTGTGGAGTAAATTTCTTATAGAATGTTAACAATAACATTAAATAAATACAGCTAACTTAATATGCTGTTATTTCAGAACAAACCAACTTACAACGTTTTAAAATGATTTTCCAAGAACTGTTTCTAAAATGCTGTAAACATTCATTTCCTCTTCGTTTTTTTTTTTTTTTAAATGTTAACCAGTCCTATTAGGTGCAATTAGATTAATTACACCTGTGTTATAGGTGCTGGAAATTTGTTATATGACTTATAAAGTTGAAATTAAAAGCATAGATTAAAAGTTTTTTTTATTTTATCATTAATTATATCATAGATTAATTGATTTTTAATACATTTAATGCTATTACTAGTATAATTTTCCCAATTTATTTGACTAAATAATTTAAATTTGACATAATTGTCTAATCTGAGACCAAAATTATTATTTGGTTTACTAATTTCAAAAATATTCAACCAGTTATTTCTAGTCGAAACACCAATGTTGTAGTTTTGTTTTTTGTCTCTAATTTTGTAGAAATTGTTCAAAATAGTTTTATAAATAAATTTTTCTTCTATTTTTAATATTTTGTATTTATAACGAATTTTTAATTTTTGTTCAGAAGGTTCGTTTTTATAATTAATGTAAATGCTATTAAAAATCTTTAAAATCAATTTATTGATATTATCAATTTGACATTTATTTTAAAAAATCCAACAACCCAATCCATAATCCAAAACAGAATCAACCAATGCTTTGTAAATTATAAGTTTTTGCCTTAAAGGGTAGATATGTTTTAAATGATAAAACATATAAGTGAAAGTATGTAGTTTTTTAAACAATATAGTTATAATGAAAATTCCAATTGTAATTATCATCGATAAAAACACCTAAATACTTTTGATTATTTACAAAATCAATAGCATTACAGTTACAGTCATTACTTATAATTGAATTTATGTTATTTATGTTACTGCATGAATTTTCATGTAAAATAAAAGATTTATTATAATATATTTTTTTATTTTTATTCTTAATAACCATAATTTTGGTTTTTTTATGATTGATCGTCATTTTATTATTGAAAGACCATTTAGATATATTGTTTAAGTCTTGTTGAAGAAGATCGAAAGCAATGTCTTGGTTTTTGTTACTATTTAATATTAAAATATCATCTGCATATATATAGATTGAAGAGTGTTTAATGCACTTGCATACAGAGTTTATGTACAATATAAATAAAATAAAGTCCCAAATTTGAGCCTTGTGGTACACCATTTTTTATATTATAAGTGTTACAATGTTATCTTTAATTTTAATTTTAAATTTTGTTTTGCACTCTGGACATTTAATTTTGCCAAACACTTTTGTTTGGACTCAATAAAAATTATTGGATTATGTGCAATTGTTTTTAAGCTTAATCTTTTTTCTTTAATTATAAAGTTTTTACTAATTCATGAAAATGTAAACAGATTATTGAATTTATTTAATATTTTGCTTAAAATAAAAGTGTAATAATAAATTATTTTTTCAAGCTTTTAATTACAGTATTATATTTGTGAAAATGCGGAGTTGAAGGAGTTAGTGAATTATTAACTATTTATTATATTTTTTAAGAAATCAAAAATCGTATTTTTTTTGTTTTTTTTTTCATCAAAAGAAAATAAAATTCCAATTTTGATTAAATTGTTTTGTTAGGAATTAAGGAATTTGATTCTGTAGCAGAAAACCATACAAATACAACATAATCTTTTCTTTCTCTTCCCTCTTTAGTAATGGTGAACTCGATCCATGGTCGGCTTTAGGTATTCGTCATAATCTATCGGATTCTGTTATATCCATTTGGATTAAAGATGTTGCTCATCACACGGATTTACGTTCCTACAGCCCAGATGATCCCCCTTCAGTAATCGAAGCCAGAAACATCGAGAAACATTACATCACCAACTGGATTCATCAATGGAATCAACGAAAACACTCCATCTAAATCCAGATAATCCTTTTCCTAAATTCTGTTTCCATTAAGAGCGAATTTCTTTAGCCCAATACACAATACAAGGACGTTTATGGTGCTAAAACAATATTTAAGTTTGTAATTTCAATTTCTAAATTTCAATGCACCATTTCGAATTGATTTTATAATAATTCATAGCAATTATGCTCCAAATTAAGCATGACGTGGATTTAAGATAGCTATGTCACGTCGAAATGGACAAAATTCTCAGAATACGTTTTTTTTTTTTTTTTTTGGTGGTTTTTTTTAATAACTGTTTGATTTTTTTAAATTTAATTACATTTATTTTCAAAATATATAACAAGAAAAAGGGTTTTCATTTTTTTTAAAATCCCCATGAAAGCGTATTGTCAGAAGAACTAGCTACCGGAAACAGGATTAGTAGAATCTATTACCTCCCCCTCCCCATTGCATCCGAAAATGGAAAAACCCTAGGATTTTGAATCTTTTTTTTTTTTTGGAAACTACATCGCTTTGTTTATAATTTCACCTTCCCAAAATAGACACCAATTTTTTTTTTTTTTTTTGATTGAACGAGTACGTCATTATATCCTCTTCTACTCCAAAATCCTGGATACGCAATATGGATGCTGTAGGTTTGATCGAATATTCTCGATTGGTGGATGAATCATGTGATCTCTTCGTGTTGATTATAAAACACGATGAGACGATTAACGGAAACGGAGGAAAGCTGAAATACCTGTTTTAGACTGACTCTGATTTCCCTAATGATTATGTTACAAGGTGGCCTCATAAATTAGCGTCAAAACTGTCATTATTAGCGATGCCTTTTGAAAGTGGAAGGAAAAATATCATTACTAAGTTTTAATTTCCTATTATTAATTATCAATCTCTTTGAAAACTATTAACTATTACTATGTAACTGAAGATGAACACGCAATGGAAAGCGTTTGAAATGTAAATATTTTTAATTTTTTAATGTTTGTTCTTCATTTTTAATTTAAAAATAAGTAAAATCTTGAAAAGCAAAAGCAAAAGAGCAATTTGAAAAACTGTAAATTATCAGTGGTTAATAAAAATATTAAAGCAATCTATAACAACTGTTCTTCTCTTAACTGTTAAATCTGATTATTATTATTATGTAAATGTTTCAATTCTTGGGTTTCCACAGCTAAGACAACAAAACACATGTTGCTAAATGGAAAAATGTGTGGTAGGAGGGTTAGGGATGTGTCCATGTATTTCCTAACTATGCGTGTTGTCTTGAGCACCACAGCCGTTGTGTGTCTTAGAAGTCGTAGTGTGCTGGGGCTGTGGTGCAATGTGTGAAGCACCAGACCAGTGGCGAGCAGTTCGATGGGTAAAACACGTACTCTGTCCTGCCTTCACTGCTTCTGCAGACCATGTGCTAAGTCAGTGTATCTTGTCTGCGTGAGTTTTCTCATGTTCTTGCTGATAGGCACTGCAATATCAATGAGATAGGTCTGTTTGTTGACCTTATCAACAACTATGATATCAGGTCTGTTGTGATGTATGGTTTTGTCTGTGTAAATAGTGCATCTTATGTGTGGATGACTCGGACACGCTTTGTGATGCTTACTAGTAGTATGTGCTCTCGATAAATGAGTGTTTCTATGCTAGCTGTTGGACGATCGACGCTATCTGATTGTGTCGGTGGAGGTAGTTGTTTGGGAGAGAAGGGGCCAGTTTATGCAATGGGTGAAATTACTATAAATTTACGACAAAAGAGCAGACAGGCGAAGAAGCAGACAAAGACAGGAAAGAGAGCAAACATCCACGCAGATACCGGGAGTCGAACCCATGAGAACCTCTGCAACCTCTTGAGAAACTGCCGCCGAGCCCACAAGACCACGCCGGAACGGCTAGTGAATGACTTAAGAATTCATTTCAATTTGATTAATTATAGTTAATTTCAAAAAAAGTAATAAAGTAAATAAATAATAAATTAGAACAGCAAAACAATTGTTTTATAGAGAAAAATAAAGATAGAAATACAATAAAAATTGACTTTGATATTTAAGCCTTTTTTACTCATTTTTAGTCTTCTAATCAAGATCAGAAGACTTATAATCCCACTTTGTCTGTCCTGTGGACAAATATCATTAAAATCTCTTTAAATTATCATTAAAATCTCATTAAATCATCATTAAGCACAACAATTGCGTCGTTTGCATTCACAACAACCATTTATAATGATTGTTGTGATTGTTATAGAGCTGCATTATAAATGTGATTGTCAAATTGTTGCGTTTATTGGAAATAAACAAAGGAAATTAAAGCAATATCAATGATCAGAAGACGTTGCGAAGCATTGTGATTGGTTTACTAATCGCTTTCCTACCTTGTTTTTTATTAGAAATTTTCATTTCAATTTAATTTACCCTATTTATGACATCAATTACTCATAACAACTAAACATATTCAAAATATAAAAGATATTCATTGAAGTTGAAAATTTAAATTTTAGTTTTCGAATGATAGTTTTCCTTTCGTCTAAGAATGAATATCAAATCCAAGGAACTCATGTCCAAATTTGGGAATTAAAGATAAAAAATTTTATTTTTATAATAAATCCTTTAATAAATATTTATTATAACATAATAATATGTCTACATTATAATTGAGAAGTGAATTGAGTACTTCGCGGGAAAGAGATTCAGCGCCAGTTGGATGTGGTGATAAGCACGAGAATCAGTCAGAAAGAGGCGAATTTCTGTAGCTGCGAGTTTTCGCTGTTTTTAAATCGCTGCTATTAGCGTTGCCACACTGTGCTGATGCATTGGCTTCTCAGTAGCAGGGATTGGAAGCAGTGTCAGTCTCATTGAAATGACGGTCCAAGCGGTTCCACTGGTTTTTGTATTGTATTAGAATTATTGCTGTGTAATTAATTTTTTTGTATTATATAAAAATGAGTGTTTTTAAAATGCCATGGGTCACTTTTTGTTTAACTTTTTAAAAGATTGTTTTATTCCCTTATTTGTAGAATTACCATGAGGGTTTTCACTTCATAATACACTTTTTTCTCTCCTTACATATTTTTTCTAATGACTAGAAGTTGACAAATAGAGATTGGAAAAAAAGATTACAATAAAAATTATTTTCATTAAATATCACATTATTGTAAAATTAGCCCCAGTTCACTTATCAATACTTACAACGTAATTTCAATTGGGAAAACAGTTGTAACACAACACACCGTTAGATGAGCTGCAAAATATTTGTCGCCTTTTTTAATCCCTAGCTGTCGGGTCTTTACATTATATAGTCTTTGTGCTCGACTCGTTGCCTAACTCCAACAGCGATTAGTCATTGCGAGTGTATCACGTGACCAACCAGCAGCGATCAACTCGCTCCCAAAGTTGAACATGTTCAACTCTTCTCGCAGGGAATTTTTCATTCGCTGAACGAGCTGGTTCTCGCTGCTAGTTGACTCGCCAAGCGTGACTGAGGCAGCAGTGATCTGACACTCGCGGCCCGCGGAGACCTTTCTGAGGCTCGTCGTGCATTTTCTATCCTAAATATTTTGCATGGCATCCTTGTATTCTAATTCAAAAAATTCATGTTTTGTTTGAAAGTGCAGCTTAGACAGGTTGTAAAGTTTGATCAGAAATTAAAAACAACATCGTGAGAAGGAAAAAAAAGTTTCTACTGATGTTTTGAGAAAGTCATTAAGGTTCCCGTAAAGCAATTACGTAATTGATATCGCTGATACTAGATGGCGCTACAAGAAATGACGTGACACCCTTGTATCCCTCCCCTCGCTTTTTAAGAGTATCCTCCCTTAAGTAGATTACAGCAATAATCCTGTTGTAATCTCTTAACAACTCTGCTCACCGTTGAGCATCAAATTTTTCCTTTTTGGTAAAGTGCCTTTGATCTCAAAACAACACCACAAATACCAAAATAAAATAAGAAAGATACTCACTTATTTTAGCATTTGTTTCTTAATGATTATTATTAACTTACAGATTATTTTTTAAGTATTTTTCGTAATAACTATTATTAACTTATAAGCTTATTTTTTAAATATTTATCTGTAATAATTACATAATTGCCAGTTTCATGAAAATTTTTGTTTTCCTCGTTTTTTAGAATACTTATAATTTTTAAGGTTTAAAATTAATTAATTACCAGCTTATTTCAATAGGGCATCTACTAGAAAACAGCAAAAGATATAAAAAAATAGCAAAAAATTTCTTTATAAAGAATTAGGTTTTTGAAAATGTTGTTGATTAAAGTCAGTGATACTCTCTTTTTTTTTTCCAGTTAAGTTCCAGACTGAAATTTTAATCGTACCTAAACGAAAATTCTGAATAATAATTATAATTAAATTAAAAAGTAAATACAGAAACCAAAAAAAAAAACCCCTGCAAATTTACGACAAAGTTTTTATATCAATCTTTTATTAATTTTTTGATAATTTAAATTCCTGTATATTTGAAATTAAATTAGGATTATGTGAAATCACAAGATGAAATAACTACCACATAATAATACTAATAATAATACTACCACATATCTTTATTACAAAATAAATTTGGTGTGTTACCAACAGTTACAGTTATTTGGAGGCAGAGAAATTAACTTCCTCTTCGTGCCTTACAAAGAATTTAACTAAAACTAATTGAACTAAATCAATTACTTTTGAGTTCTTTTAGTTTGTGGCTGCTATATTATGAATACTACTCTTGTTTCATTTTTACAGTTTGTGGAGAATATGAGAAATCTCAAAGTAAAATGTCTGCAAACTGGATGTAAGTTGATTGAGAATAGATCTGAAAATAGAGTTCTCTGAATGGGAATCATATTAGATATTTATGCGATAGTGTGAATTATACAGTTTCATAAAATTTTATTATTTCATTATAGATTTTATCAAAACTTATAAATTAAGATCAAATTCTAGAGGAGACCTATATCTTGACAATCGCACAAGCTAGAAACAAGTTCTCAACGGCTATGAGCTAGTCTTGGCAAGACCTTTTTAACCACGTATAGATCATGTCTTTAGCATATGTCGTTCCTGAGATATGAATTTCTCGCGATGGACGGACAGACAAAGTGGGGATATAAGGCTTCTCCTGATATGAGCTACGCTCTGAACCCTAAAAATCACACGATCGGTCTATCGTTGCATCTTAAATCTGAATCACTGTAAATCCAATTAGATATGTTTATAAAGTATAAATAAATTAGTGCAATATGGGATAAGAGTTGTGTGGACAACCTGTTAAAACTAAACAAAGAATATCACATTGATAGGAAATGAGTGTAGTTTAGAAATCTGAGGTTTGTTTCCAGTTTGCTCCATTTGTCATCTGACGAAGGGATCCAAACTTGGGCATGTAATGAAGATTTTTTTTAAATATGTGTTAGGTCCCAATTGTAAATATTAATCGCCACACGAATATAATGGAAAATTTAAGGACGGTAAAAAGAACCATTACCGAAGTTTTTTCGAGTTTACCTAAAGAGCAAAGGAAACAGATAAGAGGTTTTTTAAACTTACATATTAAGACTGGCAGCAGCTAAGGTAGCGAGGGTTTTTAATTATTTTTGTCCAAAACATGACCTCAAATTCAAACAGGCACAAAAAAATACAAGACTCATTCAACTACTTGATGAAGTGGAACGGCTTATCTTAGAGGAATGGATTCACCAATCCAAAATGAGGCAGCAACGGCTAATCCAAACCATAAAAAGGGAAGAACAGAGCATCAAAAGCGAAGAGAGTAAAGACTTACAGCATATCGAAGAGACATTATGTAAAATATACCAAGACTAAGAGACTAAAAAATGGAAAAACAGCAATGAAAGGATCATTAATAAAAATGTAGCACCCCGATTCATTAATGAAAGCTCATTAAGCTTCCCGTATTCCGAGGCCTTCTCAAGATACGCAAAGAAAAACAAGGGAATTTATTTAAGATCAGACCCATTGTAGCCTGCAGGTATGAGGCCACCATTGGTTATTGCAAAGCTAATGGTGAGCGATTTAAAAAAATAAATTATCGCTGTAGATTTAGTGTTAATAATAATTTAGATTTCTTGGATAAGTTAAAACAGCAAAATCGTGATGAAAAGAAGATAATGGCCTCATTTGGCGTGGTCAATTTATATACGTACGTCTTTATCTATGCCACTCATTGAAAGTGCTGTAGTATATTCTTATGAAGAAGAACAAAGTGAAAAGTAAGCGAAGGAAAAGAAGCAAATAGATATAACAACAACATTAAAGCTAATTAGGCACCTGTTTGACTTGCAATGGTTCACTTATATGAACAAAACTTATATGAACATTATGTTTATGGGCCTCCCATCATCAGCGGTCATAGTTGAATGTACTATAAAAGTTTATAGAAGAACAAATTTGGAAGTTACAATTTGTACAAAGGAACGTTGATGTTACACCAACCAATGCTAAAATTGTTTCCAGTTGTGTGTGACCACAACCAGAAGCTGTAGAACCAACGCCATCTTGAAAACAAGATTGTTTTCAAGATGGCGTTGGTAGAACCCGATACGGCTGCAGAATTAATATCTAGGGTCCTCTCATTGGATTCTTCTTCTTTTAGGTTTGAAATCCTAAATTCCTGCTTACAGCAGTTAGTGCATTTGAAAAGCAGGTTGGATTTCAAACCTTGCCGCACATCATGACTAAATTCCATTTTACACATGGATCCATTGAGACTTCTAAAAAAAAAAAAAAAAAAAAAAGAAAGACAAATGAAATCCTAAACAATTGAAACCATTCCAAAAATTAGTAAATAGTTGGAATGTGTAATAATACATTTAAAACCAGGATTATATTATCATAGCAAAAGCCTAACCAAGAAAAA